>CAEFZX010004367.1:0-10945 GCA_903066825.1 Alfaro cultratus | reverse complement strand
ATAGATTTACATAGAATTCCCTAAAGCTATCGTTAATTTCAGCTGGATCTACTGTTACCCTACCAGAGGAGGTCTTTATACTATTAATTGTTCTTTCACTTTGTATTTTCTTAATTCTCCACGCCAATAATTTCCCAGCTTTCTCTCCTTGGTCATAATACGATTGTTTTAACCACATTAAACTTTTTGCTGCTGCTTCATAAGATAGTTTATTATATTCAGTTCTCAAACGTAACAATTCACTCTGCTTTGTTTGGTCATCATTGGTGTTTAAGTCTAATTCCAAGAATTTTATTTGTTTATCCAAAGTTTCCATTCGTTTCTTTTGCTGTTTGTTTTTTGTACTTGTATAACTAAGAATTTCACCTCGAATATATGCTTTGAATCCTTCCCATCTCACTGAGGCGCAAGTCTGATCCGTATTTAATTCAAAATAAATATCTATCTTCTCCCCTATCAATCTGACAAAGTTTTGATCTTGTAACCATTTTACTTGAAACCGCCAACGGGGTGTATTATGCACCAAGTTTTCTATGTGAATATTCAGTGAGATAGGTGCATGATCACTGATCACTATGCTGTCATACTGACATTGTTTGATCATTGATAAAAGTTCTCTTGAAACAGGAAATAGTCTATAGTGAGCGGGATTTATGTATACTCGAGTGACAGGAGAATTCTATTTTATCAGGATTTTGTTCTCTCCACACTTCCACCAAGTTGATATCCAATATATATTGGCTTATTAATTTTCTAGTTTGATTTTTATAAGCATCTGAGCCACTTGATCGGTCAATATTTGGGTTTAAAGTGCAGTTAAAATCTCCTCCAATTACATAAAGTCCTTTAAAGCCTCGCGTGACTTGCTGCCCCCTGCTGGTGGTTCTGTGTTACTGTCTAATAAAGTTCCACATTTTAATCAGGGCAAAACTGGCAGGAAAGAAATATAATAATTCAGTCAACAGCCAGTCAGTAAAACCAGAAGATATCAGAGAAAAAGAAAACCTTAAATTAACTGATAAACCCAAAGGTTTGGGTTCAGAACCAGAACCGGTTCAGAACCTGACACTAACAAACAGAACTGGATAGATTTTATTATTTCTTCAGTTCCAGTTTATTTGTATGAAATTAAAGAATTAAAAAACATTCGAACAGAACTTCAGCTGGACCAGAATCAGGACCAGATTAGAACCCAAATAAAGATTCAAAATTTTTATATTTTCCAGCATTTATGTGCAGAAAGAGTCAAAGGGAAAATTTAGTCAGTTTGAGATCTGAATAAATATGAATATGTAGATAAACAGAACATTTTAGAACCAGAACCACAAACAGAACCCGAGTTCAGCGAGGAATGGAAATATCTGCTGTTCATCTTTGTTCTTCACATGAATCATAAACATTTTTCTGGTTTAATAAATAAACATAAAACATTTCAGGTTCAGAACCGGGCCGGAAGACAGCGGTTCTGTCCGAGTCCGTGTTCATAAATTTGTTCAGAACCAGAAAATCGGTTTCTATGGAAACGCAGAGCTCAGAGGAGGAAGAGGAGCCATCAGAGTTCTGAACAGAACGGATCAGAACCAGGAGGACCGGACCTCAGAGGAACCAAGTCGAACCAGAACATCAAACTGGATCCAGAACCGTTTCCATTAAACTACTCAACCATAGATTTCTGGTCCTGGTCTCTAGTTCTGCTCGGCTCTGATGCTGGTTCCGGTCCAGTTCGGGTTCCGGTCTCTAGTTCTGCTCGGCTCTGATGCTGGTTCCGGTCCAGTTCGGGTTCCGGTCTCTAGTTCTGCTCGGCTCTGATGCTGGTTCCGGTCCAGTTCGGGTTCCGGTCTCTAGTTCTGCTCGGTGCTGGCCCGGACGCAGGTGCAGCCCACTGCCACTGAGAGGTAGGAGGCATTGTAGCAGTGGCTGTGCTCCATCCGGGTCAGAACCAGAATGTTCTGGTGGATCGGGACGGAGTTCCAGTCGTGTTGTGCCTCCTGACCCGGTTTGGGTCCGGAGCAGAACTTGGTGCTGCAGCTGGCCTCCCAGATGGTGGACGGGATCCGATTCTTCACCATGCTGGACCTGCAGGGGCAGAGGGCAGAGTCAGAACCAGAACCGGGACCAGAACCAGAACCAGAGGTTCTGCTGGACCCACCTCCAGCTCCACGGCGACAGCGAGCGCTGATGGACGTTCCCGTTTCCTTCAGACGGAGAAACGTCAGAGGAGAAAACCAGCATGGAGTCACAGGCCGGCTGCCCGGAGATTACCCACAATGCACTGCACAGGACCTGAGGAGCACACAGCAGGGTCAGCTGGGCCAGAACCAGAACCTGGATCTGGACCAGAACCTGGACGGTATTAATGGTATTCATCTCCAAACTCAGATTATTTTTACAGTTTCCAATCAAACACAAATATCAGCAGACAAACCGGGTCTGACCGGGTCTGACCCGGTCTGACTGGGTCTGACCCGGTCTGACCGGGTCCGACCGGGTCCGACTGGGTCTGACCGGGTCCGACCGGGTCCGACTGGGTCTCTGAGTTCGACCGGGTCCGACTGGGTCTCTGAGTTTCAAAGACCAAACCGGAAATGGGAGAGAAATAATTTGATAAGATTTAGTGCTTTTGCAGTGAACCGAATCGGACTGGATGCAAAAAGG
Organism: Alfaro cultratus; assembly: GCA_903066825.1. Lineage (NCBI taxonomy): Eukaryota > Metazoa > Chordata > Actinopteri > Cyprinodontiformes > Poeciliidae > Alfaro > Alfaro cultratus. The sequence continues at coordinate 8,290 of CAEFZX010004367.1, read as the reverse complement.
GCCAAACGAGTCGGACCGGGTCCAAACGAGTCGGACCGGGTCCAAACGAGTCGGACCGGGTCCAAACGAGTCGGACTGAATAACTTGACGCTCTCTGGCTGCTCGTCTCCACAGCTGCTGCTGAAGGCCTTCCTGGCAGAAAGTAAGTACACCCTCAGGTTGGACGCATCGAAGTTCAACTGGGACAATAATTGAATAAAAAAATAAAATCTGTTTCAGAACCTGAGAACAAAAACCCAGAGATTCATGGATGACGTGAAATCCATAAGTCTATTGATCGATCTACTGAGTTCTGATTGAAATAAGCCAATAATGATAATAAACCAATGATTTAATTGCTAAAAAAACCAGTTGTTGATCTCAATTCTGTAATAAGCCATTTAATCTGATCACTTAATGACTAACTAATCCAAAAATATAATCTATAATTTCAGCATGAATATTTTTATCTCATATTTATTTGTTTATGGTTCATTGTAGCTAGTTACATGTTTATGGTTAATATTTTTATACTTATGATCGGTTGCTGTTCAGTCGGAGTTTGTTTGGTTTTCTCAACGTTCCTGACCGGAGCCGGACCCAGAAGGACGGGGCCCGGGGGCCAGAGCCCTCCGGGGGCCAGAGCCCTCCGGGGGCCCCAGCTTTAAAACGTAGCTTTAACATGTAGCTCAGATGTTTGTCTAAATCTGCTGTATTTGCCTCGTTTGACAGCTGGATAAAACCACCAGGTCATTTTCAAATACTTCAGGATTTTTTATGTCCATAAAAATCCCAAAATATGAATTTGACTCACCTGCTGTTGGCCTGTTAGCTTTATATAACAGTGCCGCCCAAAGCGTGGCGGCCCTGGGCTACTGCCCTTCCTAAAGCCCGGTTGGTTCCTGACCCGGTTCTGGTCCTTTCTGTCTTATGAATCTTAATCTTAGCGTCATCCTGAGCTCTAAACACAGCAGCTATTTTCCAGTTATTGGTTCCTTTCAGAACCAGAACCGGGTTTGGGCTCCCTCCAGACAGAACCGATCAGTGCAGAGCAGTCAGAGTTCGGCAGCCATGATTCTCACCAGCAGCGTGTCGGCGGCGCGGCAGAGCAGCAGCATGTCGGCTCCTCTGTGGTCTGGTCCGGCTTCTGATTCATCTGCTGTCAGATCAGCTTATTTATGACCATCAGATCTGATCTGGGGTCAGATAACCGATCGGGGAGATTCCTCCTATCAGAACATCCATCAGCTCTGAGCACGCTCAGGTGATTAAAGCTGATCCACTTCCTGTCTGCTGATTAGCATCTATCTGTGAGAAAACCCAAAAACAGAGAAACTCCTACAGACTGAGGCTGAGTCACTGCAGAGCACATCCAACTGTCACCCAACATCCAGCATCCATCCATAATGCATCCAACCATCCGTCAGCGCCTGCCGCCCCGGTGCTGATGGAGGCTTGGATCTCTGCCGGTTCTGATCCTCTGGATCCTTGACCCGGATCCTGAAGCCTCTGATCTCTGACTCTGTGAAACTCAGCATGATGCTGACGCTGCCGACTCCAGAAGCCGAGGATCGTCTCGCTCATTTCTCCTGGTTTCACCCCAGCAGAACCGATCAGAACCGCCGGCTCTCAGCAGAAACGGGATAAAAATATTATTAAGCTCTAAATATCTGAGGAGGATCTCCTGTTGGTTAATGCCAGCAAGCTGCTGCTGCTCAGCACAAACCTCAAGATATCAGCTTAAAGGTTAAAGGTCATCACACAGAAAGCCTCTCCTCTCTAGAAACAAGATGGCCGCCGGCCTGAGGTTGGTAGAGCCACATCTGGATGGAGAGCAGATGAGACCAGAGCAGAGACAGACCAAGATGGAGGAAACCAGCAGATCAGGAGAAGCCGACGCTGTCAGGCACAGTGGTGGCAGAGTGATGGTGTGGGCCGGACTTACTCCCACAGGCCTGCAGTTCCTGACTGGACCAGGATGAGTCACAGCAGATCGGCAGCAGACACAGCGGCCTAGTCAAAGTCCAAAATGAGCAAGAAAAATGGGACCGCGGTTCTTCCACAGAGAGGACAGGAAGTCGGACAGGAAGTCGGACAGGAAGTCGGACAGGAAGTCGGACAGGAAGTCGGACAGGAAGTCGGACAGGAAGTCGGACAGGAAGTCGGACAGGAAGTCAGACGGTACTGCAGGGATCTGTGTTCTGTCAAATCATCAGACGCTGCCATGCAGTGAGAAGCCCGGCCGTCAGAGCAGCTGTCAGTTCAGCGTACGCTTCAAATTATGACCAAAATAAGTCAATAAACTGTTTTCAATGATAACTGGATAGCTCTACATGCATTGTCTTGGTTTAAAAGGCTATTTAAAGCAGTCAACCCTGCAAAACTGGCCTCTGTTGCTTGGTGACGGTCTGACTAGTTAACCTGAGTCAGGACGTCATTCAGCTGTTAATGACAAAGTGTATGAGGATCTACGTCATGATTCTATGCTGCTAATTAAATAAATCATATGGTAATGAGTGTTTACTTGTCTGAGATACAGCCGTCAGGTCGTGCTAAGCGCATGACGATCTGACAGAACATCGGGTCTTGGACCTGGACTTTTCCCGGACTGGACCGAGACTCTTGGAGATAGAAAACATGGACAGATGTTTGGAGCGACTCTTCACCTCATGCCTGTTTTTAAGACAGTTTGTGATTTTCAAAGTAAAATCTTTTTGGAAAAGTTGTGAGTTTCTGAAGCTGATCAATCTGCGTTATCAGCGTCCAGAAGCAGGAAATGATCAGACAACCGCTGATAGTCGGGGTTCCAGTTTAGACGGGTCAGCTTCGTTCCCAAAGGTCAAAGTGTCGAACGCAGCAGCCAAACGAGATCCGGCTTTTCCTCCAGAGGAGCCCACTCCCATCTGTACTCCCACAACAAAATCCCTCCGGTTCCACTTCCACCTGTGGAAATAAATCTGATAGTTTCCAAAGCGACATGTTTACCGCCTCAAACAGATCGCTGCAGGATGGCGACTACGTTCTTCTTCTGCACATCCTTTGGGTCGTGTGGCTGCGGTCGGGTTTAATTAGTGAAATGAAAAAAAATTCAGATTTCAGCCAAACCTGAGCTTGAAGTCCTGCAGTGTGATCGTGATCATTGTCTAGAGTTACCATCTTGGTTAAAGCTGTCTGTGGAGCAGTTTGATAGATCTGGATGGATCTACATGGATCTACATGGATCTACATGGATCTAGATAAATAGATGGTTTATTGTTCTCATGTGTGACTGGAGCAGCTGAACATTTTGTTTACAAGTGAAGCAACTTTTTCAGTCCAGACTGATTTGCTGCAGTAGTTTGTGTTGCTGCAGTAGTTTGTGTTGCTGCAGTAGTTTGTGTTGCTGCAGTAGTTTGTGTTGCTCTCGGCAGACATGTTGCTGCGTTGCGCTGCGCTGCGCTGCGTTGCGCTTCCTGTCAGCCCCTCAGCTTGTTTCTGCTTCATGCTGACTTTCTTATCTGTACTACACATCTGCTGGTTGCTCTGCTGCCGCAGCGCTTTGGTCCGTCTGACTGAGATCAGGAAAGTTCATCTGATTTTATCTCCATCTGCTTGTGGGAGTCTGAACTGAGGTGACTGCTGTGGCCCCGCCCCCCGCTGTGATGTCACAGCTTGGATGTGGTCGCTCTGAGGTCGGAGCACAGATGATCTCAGCATCTTTTCCCTGACCTGCTTTAATGCACGAGGAGGAATTATCTGATAAATCATCAGGTTTACAGGAACTGCTGTCAGCTACTTCACCGTCGCCTAGGAAACGGCATCCAGCGGTGATTCGTCAGCGCTCCTCTTCCTGCTGGAGAGCCGAGGAGATGCTGCTTCAGCAGCAAGCAGAAGCTGCTGCTCGTGTCGCTGGTGACCACCCGATCGACCCGAAGAGTCCCGGAGCCGCCGGGGCCGTCCCGCTAACGCCGCCCCGCTAACGCCGTCCCGCTAACGCCGCCTACGCAACGGGACACAGCAGAACCTGGACAGCTGCTGCATGAGACGCCTGCATCCTGCAAAGTCATCAATAACTGAACCTGCTTCACAAAACCAGAAAAGCTCCGATTCTGACGGATTAAAACCCAAATCATTCGCCATGATGAATCCAGTCGGAGCCGAACTTTTTACTTCTAAAGCTCCGGTTCACAACAAATGTCTCCAGATTTTAGAAAAATACGATTTCAGTTCAAACATTCCAGCTGATTCTGATCGATCAGAGAATTAAGTTCAATTGATAATCAAAAGTTTTTATGTGAGGAAGAATAAGGAGACATTAACCTGCAGCACTCACTCCTGGCCCGTTTGGTTCTGTTGGACCGCTTGGTTCTGTTGGGCCGTTTGGTTCTGTTGGTGTGGTTCTGTTGGACCACTTGGTTCTGTTGTTTAGTTCTGTTGGACCGCTTGGTTCTGTTGGGCCATTTGGTTCTGTTGGTGTGGTTCTGTTGGACCACTTGGTTCTGTTGATGTGGTTCTGTTGGACCGCTTGGTTCTGTTGGGTCATTTGGTTCTGTTGGACAGAAACATGCAGTAGATCTGAGGTTCATTCATTGTGACAGAACGTTGAGTCAGAACCTCCATGGTCCAAACAGGTTTCCAGAACCACGGCGAAGTTTTCCAGATGGTTCTGTTGGATCATTAGGAGCCAAATAAGTTATTTTACATATTTATATAAAAACCAATTAAAGCTTTTCTGCTGTAAGTCGATGATGAAACTCTGAGACGTTTTCATCGAAGCAGAAAATCATCATAATTACAGGAATAAAGGTTGAGAGAGCAGAGAAAGTTCTGCTTCGGTTCCAGGCGGGTCAGAACCACAAGCTGAAGGAACACTGGCCTCTACAGGCGGAGAGCAGAACTGCAGGTGGGTGTTCAGTCAGACGGGTCCAAACCAGAGGTTCTGGTTCTGTTGGGGGAGACAAATGTCATTCTGTGAACCTTTAAACGTCTCCATGAAGTCTGAGCTGAAAACGGCTCCAAGTAAAAATGAAATGAACACAAACATGAATAATTATTACAGAAACTCTTATTGAGGCTAGAAAGTTTCACTTGTTTTTGATTTAATTCAGAAATTAAAGTTCATCAAGTTTAACAACAAGAGACACATTTTCTAAGCATCAAGTTCTGATAACGTGAATCTGAGTTGTTCTAATTAAATACTGTAATTTAAGTGAAATAATCCTGTTAAATGTTGCAACCAAACTTTCCTCAACTAAACATTTCTGTATTATTTTCATTACTGAGTTATAATAACTTATTTTAAGGTAGGATTTGATTTCTTGATTCAGTTTGCACAAACAAACATTTTATTAAACATCGACTGAATTCTGCTCACATTTATTTTAATCAAAGTTAAACAATAACCTGCTGCTATGCATTCTGGGAACTAGTCGCCTTCCCACCTTTTCAGTTCTTTTAAAGTGTTAATTTAGAGACACAACAAAATTAATAAATAGTTAAGAAAACTGACTAAGTTTCTCTTTCACAAACTCAAACAGTTTAAAATGTAAAACTTTAACATTTCTTCGACTCAAGCACAGAGCTGGTTACATTTACTGGAGTAACTTTTTGGTAAAAATGTGCTTTAATTATTCTGTACGTTGAACTTTTACCTGAGTAATTATATTATGAAATATCAATATCTGAGTAAATATTCAGTGAGTTCTTCTCAAACTTTCACACAAACCTGCAGCTTCTGCTGCAGAAACGGAAAATGATTCGTTTGGCTCATTTGGTTGTTTTCTACTTATTATTTATACAAACTATTTTCATTTTGGACTTTAAAACACCAAAATTCCCACTTTATATTCTGGTCCATTTGATGTCATTTTTAAATATTGATAATTTGATTAATTATGCTGAATTTTTACCAAATACTTTTTTACTCTTGAGTGAAAATATGTTGAATTAGAGCCACTTTTACTTGAATACAATTTTTGGGCCCCCTGCTTAAGTCGCCAAGTGACCTTTGACCCCATCCAATCACTGAACAGATCAATGTGTGGATGAAGTTCTTAAAGAGGAACAATCTAGAGTTATAGATCTGGAGTCAACGCACAGCTTCAGTTTGTCCAGCTGTAACTAGAGATCAGGATGACCTCTGACCCCAGAGGTTCCACAGTGGGCCTTCTAGCAGCTGCAGAACATTTCCAGGACTAAAGTCTCAGATCAGAGAAAGTCATCCAGGCTTTGTCTGACTGACAAACCGATGGTCCAGAACGCTGCTGCCGGTCCGATCCGAACGCCTCCTGGTTCCTGGATGGGTTCGGTTCTGCAGTTCTGTTGGGTTCCTGGATGTCAGCAGCGGTTTGTGGTGAGCTCAGAAAGCCCCTCCTCTGGCTGTGAGGGTGTTTCCAGGCAGCAGCTCAAGTCCTAGAAAGAAGCTCTGTGTGACCCGGTTAGTGGAGGGTGACATCATGTTTGTGCCGCTGACGCCTCACGCTAATGTCCGACCCGATTACCAGCCGGTCTGCTCCTCCTTCTCACATTTTATCTTCTGTTCATCTAAACGTCTTTCATGCAACATTTTAAACCTGAAACTGAATGCAGGTCATGATCTCAGAGAATAACCAACAGGTCCAGGAAATAATCCAGCAGAAAGTATTCACACCCTGCTGTCATCCTCACCACCAGCAGCTAGCGCAGCGCTAACTCAAGCTAATTACTAGGCTAAATATTCAGTTCAGAAAAACAAATTTAGGGTTTTAAGCTGAGTCAAGCAGCAGGGGGACAAAAGCACAACAAACGGCTGAACAACCTTAAAAGGTTTGATCTGAGGCCCCCAGCAGCAGCAGCGGCGGCGGCGGCGGCGGCAGGAAGTCTCTGAGATCAGAGATAGACTGCAGCGGCGGCTCTGAATGGAAGCAGGTCAAAGAGGAGCTGACAGCGTGGGCAGCACAACGCAGCACAATGCAGCACACAAGTGATGATGCAGCAACCTGAGCCTGCTGAGTCACAGCATGCCTGGAAACCGGGTCAGAAAGTCAGCAGGCTGCTTCCTGCAGGGCCCCCGGCCTCAACCTGGGGGCCCTGCAGGGATCCTGGCAGAAGGATCCTCACAGGGATCAGTCCAGCAGGCACGTGCAGAGGGGAGGGTCAAGGGGGCTTGAGCCCCTGCCCCTTTTATCCTTGATGCCCCTAGTGCCCTTTTTTTTTTTTTATCTGTGCATCAGGAGGCCTGCTTGAGCCCCTCAGCAATAGTATTTATCTAAATATAATAATTTAACTAAATAAACTAGTCTGTCTGATTCGGCCCAATTAGAGTCACAGAATAAACATCAGAGAAAAAACTGGAGCAATAATTAGAACCGCAGCTTAAAGCCAAACATGCCACAATGAAATGAACCAAAATGTCCTCAAAGCATCAGGGGTCTGACATGGGGGCCACCAGGGGATTCCAGGTGGATTCCAGGTGGATTCCAGGTAGATTCCAGAGATGCGCATCGCAGTGACTGTTCATCCAGGGCCGGCCCAAGATAATATGGGGCCTTAGACAGAAACCCCCCTCAGCATCACTAACATGTTTAAATATCAATCAGAGAGACCAGGTTTAAAATCAATCACTGATTATTGGTTATTTGCTGTGATGTATTTGTGAACAAACACAAAGATCACACCATATTGCAGCCATGGTAACACAACAATCAAACGATTATTAAACTTTTACAAAGTAAACTTCATAATTAAATCCTAAATGTAATTTTTTTTCTCAGCTGAATGAATTAAATTAAATGTAATAACATTTTCATTCTCTACAAATGTTGCTACAGGTTTAGATTTATGGTCTGTGTTACAATGAATCCAGTTCTAGGGGCCCCTGAGTGTCTGGAGGCCCCTGAGTGTCTGGAGGCCCCTGAATGGCCCCTGAATGTCTGGAGGCCCCTGAATGTCTGAATGGCCCCTGAATGTCTGGAGGCCCCTGAATGTCTGGAGGCCCCTGAATGTCTGAATGGCCCCATAATGTCTAGGGGCCCCTGAATGTCTGGAGGCCCCTGAACGGCCCCTGGAATGTCTGGAGGCCCCTGAATGGCCCCTGAATGTCTGAATGGCCCCTGAATGTCTGAACGGCCCCTGAATGTCTGGAGGCCCCTGAATGGCCCCTGAATGTCTGAATGGCCCCTGAATGTCTAGGGGCCCCTGAATGTCTGAATGGCCCCATAATGTCTGAATGGCCCCTGAATGTCTAGGGGCCCCTGAATGTCTGGAGGCCCCTGAATGGCCCCTGAATGTCTGGAGGCCCCTGAATGTCTGAATGGCCCCTGAAGGTCTGGAGGCCCCTGAATGTCTGGAGGCC
>CAEFZX010004366.1:0-12140 GCA_903066825.1 Alfaro cultratus | reverse complement strand
ATTCCTACATACATTATCAAAATATATATTATTGTAAAAACAAATCACTTCACAGTGAAATTGTGTGTTTTTGATATAACGACATAGAAATTATTACTGGAAAAAAAACAAAAAAAAACCCAGTTCCATTGAGGGGGCCATTAGTGGCCCTGGGGCCCTAAGCAGCTGCTTAGTTTGCTTCTGCCTTGGGCCAGACCTGCTCGGTACTTAAGTCCGCGCAGATAATTTTTTTATGACTGCGTGGCGTACTCGGTGTCTCATAAATGTGGGTCTAATTAAAATATGTTTAGTGCTCAAAGCTTATTTTCAAAGGGCGATTTTAATTGGACAAACATCCTCTTGGAACCCATATTGTAATTTATTGAATATAACTGTAAACGTTAATGAGATGGAGATTATTCACGGAGTGGGGCTAACATTAATACAATAACCAGGACCTGGAGGAGTTTAACGTTACCTGGGTCATTCATGGTAGAAGAAGCTGTGCTCGAAGATATCCCCTCCACGAGTCACTTCATGTTGCTAAGCAACGTACAAACACTTTACATTCGTACAATTCAGTCGCATGCTGTGTGTTCCGTTTGAGGATGTTGGAGGTTCTTTGTACTTTTATTGTGATTAAAGCTCTGCACATGTTGCAACTGATCCTTATCTTCCTTTATTGTGAAATGTAACCAAACTTTGGATGGCTTCCGCCGTGACGCCATCTTCGATATTTTCTAAATCAAACTACGGAATGTGTACAATACGTCATCAAATACGTCTAATGCAATTTGAATCGATGAGTGTGAAATTGTTAGGCAGATGAACGATTCCAAGGAATGGAACAGAACCGGTTCTCGATTTTCCTTCGGCTAGGACAACGAATGAAGCTCAAACAACATTAATAATAAATAATAATAATAATAATAACACTGCATGTTTTAAATGGGCATTCTTCAGGTTAGCTTATAGGACATCTCTTTAAAGCACTTTAAAAACAGATTGCACCAAAGTGCTGTACAATATCCTTAGAACCACAGATAAAAACACTTAAGAATAAGACAATAAATTAACAGACAGGACAGGTAGATTGAACTTGATGCCTACATTTGTTTGAGGCAACCAGAGCAACCAGGTATTTAGACTTTTTAGATTTGACAGTATTATGATAATTAGGAAAACAATTTTTAAAAATGTCAAAAAGAAACCTGCAACTTATCCCTTTTTCATCACCTCTCAGCTCGACTGTAGTCTCGCTTGAGAGCACACGTAGTTTCACTGAACCACGGCTCAGAAAATCTGTAGGGTTTTTTTGTCATGGTTTTAGAGGAACTGGAGTTCAAAGTGTTTGTGCACAAGATATTAAATAACATCAAGATTGGAAGTCAAATTATGGATCTTGTACATTTTTTAACCACAGTGTTTGGAATCATTATAGAAAATAAAATAGATAGATGATTGAAAATGCAAGTTTGACAAATTCCATTGATATTTAAACAAAAAACATGAGACTATTCAGAGTATGGCCCTTTTCATGGGTTGGGCCAACCACTGGCTGAATAAAATTAAAAGAATCAATCAAGTCTAGAAAGTCCTTTGCTAATGGTTTGTCATCGCAACATACTTGTATACCGAAATCTTCAAAAAAATTGTATATGATCAAAATTCAAAGTAATAGTCATAAAATACAAATTTAGAAATAAAGTCCTTATTAAACTGAGGACGATAAACCATTCCATACAGCAATGGAGGAGTTTGATGAATTTCAAGTAATTGAAGCTCAAAACTGGAATATGGATTTACAGAAATCTGCTGACAGTGAACACTAGATTTTAATGCTTTAACTAGTCTTACCAATCTAGTTGAAATAAGCACAAGGAACAAGCTCTGAGGATGGAATTAACTGACCTTCTTGAAGCCAAGATTCTATTATGACTTCTTCAAGTTACATGACTTGAAGAAGTCATGTAACATAAAGGTCTTATTTGTTAATGACCCAACATTAAACAAAGCCATGTCAATGAGTGGTGGTGAAGTGGCACAGGTCAAAGAAGAAACATGTCCCTGGAGCAAAAAGAAGACCAACGATGGTGGTTTGAGAATCTCAAAGAGCCAAACAAATATTAAGTTTGAAGGGTTTTTTCCAACTAGCTGTCCAGATCATGCCAGGAACTGACCCTCCAGCAACAAATGCCCTTCCCCCCACAAACACTAGCTAAGAGGTTGGATGTCAACTGCCAAACCTCAGCACAGCAACAGTTAAACAACCACTCCATAACTACATCACCTAACAAATAAAAAAAACATCTGCTAATGTAGATTGTATTTCAAACAATGATCACATCAAAAACTTAAGATATTCTGACAATCAACTTGTGCCCATATAAGCCAGCAGCACCTCAACAAGTGGCACACTTTCAAGAAGCAGATTGTCTGAGAGGAATAAAGGAAGCTAAACTTGTAAAATGTTAACTGTTTAACAGAATAAAAACTATCTGCTCAGAATTTTGTTTTATCAAAGTTCCACACAGACCCACTTCACCAAATAAATCAAAAATATTCAACGGTATATCAAAAACTTCTTTAAGGAGGGAAACTCAGAAGCAATTTGACAATGTGACAGAAAGTCATTTTGATCACCAAGTCCAACATGTAGATGGACAAACTAAAGAAATTTTTAATCTTTGTAAATATATATTTCTAACCAGAAATAGAAAATGTTTAGTTTGATGTGTATTGATTATTTTAACAATAGAACTAACATAATGCCTGTTACTGGTTTTTACAACTATCTTCTATGTAATGATAAAATAATAATACATTTTATTTATAATATCCTTTAGATCTTTAGATCTCAAAGGGCAAAAACAAAAATAAGCAAATCAGAAAAATAAGATAAAAAAAAACTTTACCTTTAAAAAATATCAAATAGCAATACTTTTTTAAACTTTGGTTTTAACAGCAGTGGTGGGGACATTTGATTCTTTGTTTCATCTCTGTTTTAGAGCAGAACTCTACTGATGTGGAGGCTGCTTTAGGTACAGTCAATTGTTCTATTATTGTTTCTTTTATTATCGCACAGAAAACAAAACTAGCTGGAGAACAAAAACCTGCAGCTGAAGAAAAAACAAAAGGACCCAGAATGGAAGGGTGTGTTGGTTTTACTCTTAATGAACCGAAGAGTTGCTTCTATTATATCTGGCAAACTACAGCTTCATCTTAGAAAAAAATGACTTGCAATTATTTTGGCCAGAGATAAAAATCTGTAAAATAATAGTTTAGAAACACTCCATTTATTGCAATCTATAAAGTAAATCTGGGCAGATAGGGTCAAGTGCATACATTTGCCTTGTTATACTATGGCTAATTTTCAAATACCAGTCAAATATATTGATTCTATGCAATCTACTGCGTTTCCTTAGAGAAAAAAACATTTTTAGAATACTCAAATAATAATCTGAACTTGACTGCTATTCATGGGTGTTTTCTCAACATTGCTTTAGCTATTTTACATACATACAATTTTAAGAACTATAACATGTGCTCCAGCAGGTGTTGATGATAAGACCTTCTAACCTTCTGTAACCAGACATCAACATCCTAATGCATGCTGAGAATAGCCCAGGTTTATTGTTCCTACACAACTGATGCTCATGTTGTTTTTGACACCGTTTATCACTTCCTTGCAGTTATTCCTTTTTTCTGCACATACTTTATTTGAAATTGTGACAGTCAAACCAGAAAATAAATGAATCCATTGTTCCTGTGGTTTCTAGCAGAAGAGGCCTAACTGAAAGTAGACAATCGAGTCAAGCTTTCTAAATTTGCCAAGAATACACTAATACCTCAATAGATCAATTTTTAAAAGGATTTCTGAAAATCCAAACTTTCCTCATCATAAACGCTTGTGGACACAGCAGACAACGTGCACACACCTCGCCTTGTGTACTGATTATTCTCATATGAACGGTTGTCAGAACAACAAAGGTTTCACGGAAGACAGCAGCATATGGGCTTTATGACACCAGAAGAGTTTCAGGATCAGGGCCGGCCCAAGGCACAAGCAAACTAAGCAGCCGCTTAGGGCCCCTGGGCCACTAAGGAGCCCCTCTATTTTTTCTTTTTTTTAGTAATGATTTCTATGTCATTATAATAACAAAAACATACAATTTTATTAAGTTGTAATTTTTTTTGCAATATGTATTTATTGTATGTAAAAATAGAAATCATTTGTCATATGGACAAAATTAAATAATAAAGAAATTGCTCTTGGAGGGCCCCCTGGTGGCCGCGGTATGTCACTTCACTGGTAATATGAGCTCCAATGTGCAGAGCGCATCCAAACGTCCAAGGCTCCGTGGAAGATAAGTTAGCAAAACAATGTCGCAAAAATAGACTTATCCATCAGGGAGAGAGACAAGAAAGATGAAGATAGAAAAAGAGCCCAGGTAAAGGTTTGTTTTAATGTGTCTTGGTAGTGTAATGTTTATCAAAAAGGTTTGTTGAGCTGCTAATAGAAACTTAGCTTGATAGGGACCTTGAGCGGTCCAGTTCAACAGCCAAAAGATAAGTAGGATCAATCAGAATGTATGTGTGATTGAATTGAAATTATTTTTTGTAAGGTGCCTTGAGGTCACACGTTGTGAATTAGTGATATATAAATAAACTGAATTGAATTGAACAGTTTGTCTGTTAGATGCTGGAGGGAAATGTGGCCTTAACTAAAGAGAGAAGAAAATTAACATAAGAAAAACTGTTTCAGTGAGCATGAAGTACCAAAGAACAAGTCCATCATTAATGTGAGATCATGGCCATGAACACCAGGAGCCAGTGCTACAGAGCAGGATCCAGCAGCTCACAGATGGGTTCAGTGTTGAACAAAGCTGCTTCAGTTCCTACCTGGGTTTGACTTCTTGCTAATCTATGCTGGAAACCCAACCAGAGGAGCAGGTTTAGAGATTTCAGGTCAAATCTCTAAACCTACAGTTTGATCTAAAACCAGGAAAAAAAACTGCCTCTAAACTAATCTCCGCACACAGAGAGAAAACTGAAGAACCAGCAATGTGTGAACTTCTTTCTCTAGAGAAACCTGGCTAGTGACGTGTCAGCAGACGGCTCCATCCTCTCCATTCTGCTTTATATTATATCTCGTGATCCACCAGTAGGAACATTTGTTCCAATATCGATATCCAATATTAACATAGTTATTGCTAACTGATATATATTTATACTTCCCTACTGATTCAACACCATGAAAAAACAAGCACACCGCTGACATCTCTTTCAACTAAACGCCTCCCACTTCAGAGCTGCATCACCGTCACCATCACTTCCCAAACAGACTCCACATGGCCAATCATGCAGCAGGGTTACAGAATCAGAGGGGTGAGTCCTACAAGAAGAACCCGTGGGATTTCGAACAGCATTCAACTCTGCATCACATTTAGTGCTCTAAAAACAAGCAGACTTGTTGAGTGCTATCCTCAGCAAGTTGTTGTCTGTATCCTCCAGTGATCAACTCAATGCTCAGATGAGACAGGAAGTGGAGGATGATACAAAGTCTCATCTAGCAAGCAGGCAGTGCTGAAGCAGCTGCTGCCTTTGCTCTTTAATATGTCACCCACTTTCTGGAATTCTCTGTTAATGTTAATGGATTGATTACTGCTAAAGACAGAACATATGTTGGACCTGCTTCACAGTTTTTACAAAAAAAAAAAAAAGAAAAAAAATTGCTCCTCATTATTCCATAAGATAGTATTAAACTTGACCCAGTTATGTTTATGTTTCTACAGGAAAGCTGAAATTCTTTTTTCTAAAGCCTGCTAAAACCTTAAAGGTTGTACAGCCATTAGGCAGAGCCTCATTAATGTTTGTGAGATGTGACACAGCCTGGTTGACAGTTCTTTAAGAATATTTACTGAACTTAACATTTTAAACGAGCCCTACATTGTCTTTCTCTGTGGCTCATTGAAACAGTCCGATTCTTTGATTATTTACAAGATTCAAATCTGCTCAGCAGAAAGACTATTGGTGTGATGTGTGATTGTACAGTATGCTTTAAATGAAGAAGATGCAGACATCCATGTCATGTTTGCACCACCTCAGGTTCTGATCAACTACTTGTCCTTTCTGATGGTTAGATTGTGTTGATATGAACATTTCTTGTGACAGATTTATAATATTCACAAATAATTAAAAAGTAACCAAGCAAAGAAGCAGAGTCAGACACATCCACTCACTAACTGTATTACTTAGTATACCTCCCAAACACCAAACACACACACACAGATCCAGATATACCTGATCAAGATGCGCAATGTGCAAAGCTAACCTGTTTGACCTTAAGGGGTCAACTTCCTTGCAATATCGAAACACACACTAAAGGCCTGCTGATGCCACCTCAGTGACACACATATACACACACTACGACAGACAGCCACACATTCACTCTATCCAGCCTATGCTCAGAAAAAGAATAGTTCCTCAGTAACATTCAAACACAAGGTGGGATTCAAAGAAACCCCGGCATGATGGCACACAATTAACATGGTGTCAGTCACTTGTGTGTGTTACTTGCGTGTGTACTAACTTTTGTTCTTACGAAGCAGAGTAGAGGTGATCCAAGGCTCTGATTGGACCATCCTGCATGAAGGTACAGTCTTGTCGTCCACTGATGATGACGTGACAACCATGGGAAAGCTTTGCAAATGTTCAATCCAGATAAGAAATACTGTCAGTGGAAATGCTCTCACAGACGGACAGGCAGGACTTGGAGGGTAGAGTCAGTGTTCCAATCCCAGAGTTCACTTCAACACTTCACATCCAACTAAACATCTCAAGTTTGAAATGGTGGGAAACTGTCCAACCAGTCCAAAGGCACCTTCTTCTCTGGCTTGTTTTTCTCCTCTCCCGGTTTGCTTGTGACTTATTTCTAAGGCAACCAACAGGTGTACAGGCAGCTTGTCTCTGAAGTAAAAATATAAAGGATGTAATCTCTGTTTTATGTGGATTTACACTATAGATATAGATCTCTCACTCTACATATATATTGTTTCTCTGTGGATTTGGGAATTATAGGGAAATAAAATATTTGGCTTATAGGTTTAGCTTTTTGTGGTGGAGTCGGCAGTTTCATGCATTCTGTCTGCAGGCTGGAGCTTCCAGATTGCTGGTGTCTATCAGGTAGTCAGGAAAACAAAGTTTTGCTATTCTAGCGTGATTAAGAGTTAGAGCAAAGAAGGGATAAAGGCATAGTCTTTAGTTGCTTCTGATATGTTCGCTTAGTCCAGGTTAGCACACAGCATAGTTCATTTTTAACTTTACTTTTGTTTCAATCCAGAGGAGGCATTATATGTCCGTGAAGCCTTAGGCTAAAGAATAAAACTTTCCTACAACTCTCAAATTACCAAGGCTACATGGTCACTAGGTTTCCACAGGAAAACAGACCACTGGTAGAAATTTGGGATAAATTTTTGTAGATTTTTTTTTTTTCCTTTTAAGACATTGACTTGCTTTAGGTTCGGCTAGTGCTATCCAGGCTTGCCCTGCATTTTGCCAGACGAGCGAGCAAGTGCAATGGGTTTTGGAAGAGAAAAGGGTGAAGGGGAGTCAGGTTTCCCGCTGCCTGCTTTTACCCCATCCCTTACACTAAAAATAGCTCTGATTACTGGGACTTTCTGGGAGACTAGTCACTGGACAGAGCTGTTACCGATTGGATTAATCCGCTGACCCAAACAGCCCTGCGGTGCTGCTTCCACAAATCCCGCTTCAAGAAAGCTCCGTGTGTGTGCGCGCGCGTGTGTCAGTTCACTCAAGATCTCATTCACACTTTCAAACTCTGCGCCAAAACCCAGAAATAATGTAGTCTCCAACAGAAGGTTGCTGTGAACGACGGTTGCATAAACATGTAAACAAAGCAAACCGATGCAACTTGTTGCTGATACAGAGAAAGGTCGAAAAGTTCTCCCGACTTCCAGTCACGATCCTCACGAAAGACGTGTCGCACGCAGTCCTCCTATTCCTGGACAGATGAGCCGACCAAAGACCAGGAATTAAAAGTTGAATTCCAGAATGCTGGTTTGTGCCATAATGTTCCGCCGCTATTTTCAGTTCACCAAAAAACAAAACAAAAAATAAAAGAAGAAGAAGAAAGATCACACAAATCCACAAGAAACTCACGATTTGAGGTAATCACGCGCACGTAAATTCACAAAGAAATGTCAGAGCTGCCTGAAGGGGACAAAAGAAACCAAATCCGGACTTCCTGAGCTTTCTGTCCAGCGCGTCAGAGAGCCTCTCTGTGGGCCTCCTCCTGTCAAACCCAGCGGTCTTCCTCGCACTTAGTGCCCGCACATGTCTGTGTTTCTCCGAACCGGAGGCGGTTACTTTATTCCCTCGAGGTGGAAACCATCACAGGGGCGATTTGGAGTCATGCTTCTCGCCCGTTTCCCATCCCTGCTCCGCTATAGTCGGACTCTGTGCTCCTCTGCCATCCGGCTCCCCCACCCTGCTAAAGGACTGAACCACCGGCCGCAGCGGGGGTCGCAGCGCCGCTGCATGAAGCAGCTTCATTCAGCACTCATGTCACATCGACGAGCACAGACACCAGAGGAAAAAGTAACGATATTAACTAAATTATCACACAAAACTGAATACTAATGCTAATCGGAGGAAAAGAGGCGACTTGGACACCGAAGCTAAGGGGAGGTTTGGCCCCATCTGGCTGTAGTAGTCCGCTCCAAGCAAACCTCTCCCGTTCTCTCCATTTATAGTAACAGCGGGATAAATATACTGGAACTTTATATACAAGCATGCATAGACGACCTCTTTCCTCACACTCTAAACAATGGAGACGGTTTTCAGACGGTTTTCAAACCGTCTGAAAACGATGATTTGGCCTGAATATTCTGTATTGCTGTAGTCTGGAGAGTTTTCTCTTTGTTTAAAATAGACACATTAAAAAGTTTTGAATTGCAAATGTGTTGTTGCCTGCTGTGTATGAATGCTCCTGTAACCTGAACCCTCCGCCCCCCTCTTGCAAACACATGTTTGTTACTGAGACTGGCGTTTTTATGTTAATCCCTCACAAAAGGACCAATGATGCTAGCCAAAACAGACAAGCAATATAAATAGTTGCGTCCACGTGACCAACAGCGTTTCACTTTGTTTAGTTTTTCAAAGGACTTTAAACTTCCATGTACTCGGTTAGATACAGCCTCTACCTTCAATCACCACGCATCCTCCCATGGCCCTGTTGCTACCCGGTGGTAAGGCAACTCCTGCCCTATTGGCTGCAAACAGTCCCATCCCTTACTGTAATTGGGTAATGGCAAGGTTTGTGGGAGGAGCTCTTAGCTCACTTCTCCATGCCTGTTTTAACGGCGCAAGTCAGGAGCGACGCGGAAATAGTTTGAAGATGTTGGGTAGAAATGGAAAGAAGGACGTGGAGACAGAGAGGGTGGGGCTGGAGATTGAGCCAGCGAGTGGGAGAGAGCAAGGAAAAAAGCTTCCTCAAGCACATGCTCCTGAGTGACTCTACAGCTCAGATGTTTGACTTCTCCTCGCCAACCAGCCAAAGCTAGTTGTTGCTGTTGCTATCCGAGCATTCCATCTAAATCAGGCACAATGCTGCCTGGGAACAGCTCAGCGGTGTCATAAACCAGCTGACAACTCCTTAAAGGAACACTCACCCTCAAACTGCAACTCAGTATGAGCTCAAACAAATACCTGACAGTGAGAACCAGGCTTGTTTTTCTCAGGAATGTGCTGTTGATCAACAAATGTATTGAGTTAATTTATTTCTTATCATACCCTACTGTGGAAAATAATTCAACCCATGACACTAAAGAAGCATTTAGCTCAGCTAAATCCTTTTTACTGCTTTTATTTTTGCACTCAACTCTTCTCAATTATAATATAGATTGAATGTAATGTAATTGAGTAGATTGAAAGAATTGTTTTCACAGCACCCCACTCTACCAGTTAACAGTGGGCCAGTATTTAAAGCTATATATTTGTATTTTAAATAAAATTCCAAAAATGATAGCTTTTTGGAACTATCAATTTTGGAATTACGACTTAAGACACAGGCTTTTGATTAAGCCTGTGTCACTGGATTTTTTTATATTTATAATTGATATAATGTGTATTTATCCTTGGAATACATTAGTAAATATGAATGAGAAGTATTTAATAAATCAGTTCAAGTACTGCATTTACAGATAACAGTATGATGGAGGTCTGGAAGATTCAATGAGGATTTAAGCAAACATGAGGTTGTCCTGTGTTCAAAGAACAGGACAGAGTGGAACTCTCAAGTTAATCATAGGTTCTAAGATTTGTCCATTATCACTAAAGCAGAGATTAAAAAACTGGAACAAGAAGCCCTAACACCAACAGTTTCCTGTAAAGGTAGGAAACACATTCAGAAGAGGCTCTTCCTATCCACCAAATTTAGACTGGAGATGGTTTACAGCCTTGACTAAGTCTTGACATGAAACAATGCTCATTATGTTCCACATTTATATTTTATGTCAGCAGTCTACTCTTTTTTTCTTACATTCATTTATATGAAGTTCAATAATCAGGGATATTTGACTGATGTATTAGTGTCAACATAAAGTGCATGTATGGGGTTGATATTTTACAAAAAAGTATAGCTCATTATTTTTGATAGTGTCACTCCACTTTTGGATAGGGGAGTTTTCCAACAGAATAACATTCACCAGGAACGCTGGCTGGCCAAAGAAGAGAGCAGCCAGGTCCACTCAGTCAGATTCACACTCTGTTTCAGTGAAATGAGAAGAAACATTTAAATAACTACACTGTTTCACATTTGCATTAGACTCCATATATAGACTCCCAGCAGATATTTATTTTTTCAACATGCTTGTATGTTACTGATGATAGAAGATTCACAGGAAACTATAGAGGGGTTTTCCCCAAAATAGGTAAACACTGCAGCTGTTATTCAGAAAACAGCTTTCAAAGAAACCACAAAACCACTTTAATGTCAATTAAATACCAACTGTAACAGATTGAAAGAGACAAATATAAGCTTAGATTGAAATGTAAATGGATTTTTGCATAGTTAAACAAATTAACCTGAAAAGGCTTCCAGGAGCTGCAACCCACAGTGCAGTGCTGCCCAGTGCAGAGGCTCCTCCAGTCATTAGGCTCCTGCATGTAAACCTTCAACACAATCAGCAGCAGTTTATGCTATTTATCTTTAAACACTTTCTGTTTTACCAGATTTTGGGAGCTGTGCTTTTTTTAAGGATATATTCTGTGTCACAGTAGCTCTTTATACTAACTTTATAAAATATTTAATTTCCTTATTGTTACTTATTTTGTCTTTCTTTACTGAAAAATACAAAACAAATTTTGATGTCTTAGGCATGTTTTGTGGAATATTCTAATATTACACTATGGCTCAAATATTGAGTAAAATTCAGCATTTCCCTTCATGGATTTACTGATTGGCTTCTATTAAATCACGTTCGATTGTACTAATGGCCAGACAGTGGAGATTACAACCCCAGTTCGAGGAGGCAAGCAGACTCTGAGACTCACGTGCCTTGCAGCAAAATTCCACCCGGCAACTACACACTGTACCATGGCAACAGCCCTGCCATTGGTCCCCCTTGCGTTTTCAAATGACCAATAGAATGGCCAGCCGCGGGTGATGCTTGTTGCTAGGTAAACATGATGCAGAGGAAAGATAGAGGAGCAGAATTACCATGCAACTACTGCAGGGTGCTTTCAGCAAGAAGTGGAGGAACACTTCACACACGGAGATAACCTTCTCTTTCTCAGCACTTGGTGGTGCCACAGAGCCGAAAGCAAGAGCAAAGAATGACGCAGGCAAATGGAATTAAAAAAAGACTGGCCTATTGATGGTGACAGTTATAATGCCAGAAGAAAGTTACCTTAAAAAATTAGGAGGTACAATTGTACTTACTAACACACATACACACATACACACACACACACACACACACACACACACACATACATACATACATACACATTTATAGGTATGTATATAATATCTGAATATATATATATATATATATATATATATATATATATATATATATATATAAAGATCAAAAAAAAAAATTTAAAAAAAAAAAAAAAAAAAAAAAAAAAAACAAAAA
>CAEFZX010004364.1:0-27720 GCA_903066825.1 Alfaro cultratus | reverse complement strand
AATTCTTTTGAACTGTTGCCTCCAGATTGTTTCCTTCTGCTGAAGATTTTTTAAATGCAGACAGGCTTTTTGCTAGTAATATTCAATATAAAAAAACGCTTGCTGTTAAATATTTTCATTATCCTGCGTCCACGCAAGATTAAAATGCAATAATTGGAGGACAGATTCATCGACCGCACTCAGTATTAGCGTATCGATCCGTTGTGATCCATTCATTGGAGGCTCTAATCCAGGGAGCTTTTGCACGCATCTGTAACTGCATGTTAATGGAACGCGCAGAACGCGCCGATCGGGAGCCGTTCCGCTCTTTATCGCCTCTATACATGCATCAGAAAAATGATAATTTGGACTTGAAAGCTCATGCGGGAGAAACAGACAATAAAAAAAAAAAAAAAATGAATGCCACTGCTGGTTTGCGGATCGACCAATAAACTGCACTGCTACCAGCACTACCCGCAGCTCGATACTCCTCCCAGATTCACATCTCATCTCATGCAAAGTAAATGACTGTAAACACGGTCCTTAAACACTGTTGTGCTCCTGCTTTCACAATTCGTTTCATTCATGTTAATGTCTTTCATAATATCAAGCTATGAGCCATCATCCACATTAATTCTCTGCGAGGGTATATTTTCATTAGCTTTCAATTAGCGTCTTTGCACTGGATATTATTGCTGCTAAATCCTAAATGAATCACAAGAGAGCAGTGGAGACTGCTTTGGAATAAACTGGCATAAAATTAATAAAAGGTTTATTTAAAACTTTTCCAGGTTGTTTAATGAATGATTCTGGTCACATATTGTTTTGGTGGACACACGCAGGGGCTGCAAGGCCAAGCAAATGTATGCAGTCACACCAGAGTTCAACTCTCACCTCCTGACCCTCGTCTTGCCTCGGGACAACACTGACCCGGTCAGTAGCTCCAGAAACGAAAGATGCTCCATTACTTTGGATGACCTCAGAGTCTGAGATTTTTTCTTTCATTGGACTTCTTTCAGCTAGTGACTCCCAGCTCTTTTGTTCTGATATATTGGTCTCTGTGTCCACACAACAATATTTCATGGAGCTGAATAGCAGAAGGACCAGCTCATATGATAATTGTTCATATTATAATTCCGAACCAGACTAGATGATGCATTTTCTCCACCTAGTACTAACCTAATTTTTTTTGCCCTATATTGCTTATTTTAATAGGCCAAAAAAATTACATCTGGCTCACTTTATGAACTGGATAAAATACTATCTGAACGTGTTTGGTTTTCTAAATATAACTCACTGAACTAGTTTCAAAGACATAGTTAAAAAATTTCAGGTTGGCACTTTAAATAGGGTTCGGCACTAATAAAATGTGTAAGTATTTATTTAATAGACGCTCACTACTTGCCATTACCACCTAAATGATTTTTAAAAGCAAAAGAGGAAGTAAGTATTTATTTAAATGACACATTTTACATAAAAGATTTCCTCAAACTGGGTTTTTAAGCTTACTAAATTCACAAAAACCAAGTCATTTGTAAAAAAAAAAAAGCATTGTTGTTAAAATAAATTATTACATCTAGTTTAGAAAAGACACTAACATAAAATGTATATATTGTCTGATTTAACAACTTAAAATGAAAATAAAACTACATGAATTTTTAAAGTTAAGACATAACTACTTTTCAACTTTCAAAGCAATTTTATTTCAGAAATATGAAATTAAGAAAAATTACGCTTAAAGGAGATTTAGTCTCAAGACCGAGATTTAAAATGCACGTTGTTTTCAAAATGTTCTAACTTTGCATTCACACAGGACTCGAGCAGCGTTGCACCTAATTTATTGCAGATTTGCATCTAGGCAAAACAAAAACCATTATGACTCCCTTTCTCTAAACAAAATAGGCTAAATTGGATTGTTTAACAAAACCTTCAATGATGTCCACTGTCCTTAAAGTCACCTGGAACATGTTGAAGATGAAGATAATGATGGTAACGTTAGTGATACTATGATAATAATAATTTTATGGTAATGTTTGTAATTCTAAAAATTAAAACATGGCCTCTTATGTCCACGCTTGCTGCTGAGAAGTGTGGTTGCTCATCATTTTTACTGAATCTTTCATCCTCTTCTGCAGACATGTTTTCTTGGCCCCAGAGCCTCTGGGTTCCAATGTGCACAGAAAGCTGTTTGCAGCAGGTGTGCAGTGAGACTTCTTCTCAAATTCAGCCTTACTTCATCACCGTTTTAACAGATTCACTTAGAAATAGGAACCAAATATATGTGCATCATAAGGCAGGGGCGAAGGCGGCTAGAGAAAAAGAGTTGATTCCTTCTGGGTGAACCATCGCTCTAATTTCATTCTGCGGCAGCTTCAGCATTTGCGTCTTAACTGATGAAAGAAGAGCTGCGTTGTTTGCTCAGACCTGACATTTCGCTCGAACGCTCTTGAGTGCAACCCTGATGAATTTCTGCTCCCTCTGTAATTCCTCCCTAAAGATGTACGATTGGTTCAAGAGACTGACAACTGTGCTGTGCTGTAAGACACACACACACACGCACACACACGCACTTAGCACAAAAAGATGAGAGTAGAAGAAAAAAGGAATAAGTCAGATTTAAAAGTGTTGCTGCTACAGGTAGAAACATTGCTGGCATTAAATAACTTACAATTTTTCCCAACTTTATTTTCATCTGTCCCTCCTCGTGATGAAATCCTCTTCAGAGAGCTATTCATCCAAATGATTTTTACTTATCAGCAACAAGCCCATAAATAATTACATGATTATCATTACTTATATTAAAAAAATAAAGCTTCTGCGTGCATCTTGTTGTGATAGACCATGAAGCACACAAGTGAGGTATCAAGTAAATCCAGTAATGCATTGGTGCATGATGAATGGGACTATTGACAATCCTCTATCCCTTTCTGTATCCTGTTGCAAGTTAGCTGGTGTGGGCAGCTGGTATAATTCTCCAGAGGAGTGCAGACTGGCATGAGCAATGAGCAAACATATCTGCCTTTACAGAATATCTTCCATTACGTTTTAAATGAATAAATAGAAGTTTCTGAGCTCATTGTAATTAATGTGAAGTTGACCCAAAATTAACTTAATGCATAATATGCATGTAATATCCTCGGCAGAGCTCAGGGGAGTGAAATCAATTGATCATTCGAAGCCATTTCTAACTTAATGTGAAACACTTACAGATAGATCTGTTGTTGTTACAGACATAGATCATTTGAATGCTCTCCATGTTTTGTTTTTGTTTTTTTTTGCTTGTGCTTTTTTTTTTTTTGGTTCAGTTTTTTTCTGCTTGTCTGATTTTACTGTTTTTTCTTCATTTGCAAGAACTTTCACGCACTATTAGTCTTTCTGATCGGTCTCGTTCACATATTTGACTACCAAACAATTTGTGCATCAAGAAAGTTGAAATGCGGTGCACCTGTCTGCGTGAGTGTGTGCAAATACCCACTTGGGTGCCCTGTGTGTACAATTACACAAATATGTGTTTTGTTTTCGAGGTGCTACTAATAAAGCGCTCAAAAGGATACAAAGCACCTATTTGAATGATTGTTTACGCACACACAAATATGTGCGTGTACATGCGCTCGCGCACACATGAAGCCATACATAACATAGTGTAACAGACCCCCCTCTCTTCTGCTCTCCCCTCCTATCCTCTCCTCTCTTCTCCTCTCAGCGGCATGCGCACCAGTCCAGTCCTTGCCTCCTCTCTTGCCTCCACTCCAGGGAGCAGATGTTTGGGGACAGCTTACAGCCTCAGCGAATTTCTGTGTACTCAGCAAACAGCAGCACTCAGCACTTCTGGCTGCAGAGGGAAATTTGCTCTTGGGGGTGTGGAGGTGGGATTGTGAGGCAGGGTGGGGCCTTGGAGTCAGTGAAAGGTGCCATGAGGATGGGGGGAGGGAAGAGAGAAGAAGAGAGGGCACACAGAGGTGGAACCGTGTCAAGGTTGTGATGGAGAAGATCTCCATTTTAACAGACATCAGTTTATGTGGGCTTGAGTGGCACGGCAGAGCGTCATACGCAGAAGCACGACTTTAGGAAGCTCAACCTCTCTTAGGTATCCTTGTCTTTGTGACCTCTGTTTACTGACTTGTTTAGACTGACCTTTGAAATGTTGCAGACAAGCATAATTTAGAGAGAAAAGGGAGAGAAAAAAACACAATAAGCCCTTTTCAAGATTGCTGATTCTGCACTTGAGAGATAAGCTACAAGACAAAGCCATGCAATGCTAATGATGGCAATGGATTTTATGCAGTGAGAATCTGTAAAATAACACCGGATACCAAGCATTCACACTTTGACAAGAGACATTTTCTGAGCTTAATATCAACCATGTTACTTCACAAAATCACATTAACGGAAGGTGTCATCTGTATGTGCATACCAATTCGACTGTTTGTGAGTCTGCCAGGATAATTTCTAAACAACTAGGAACATACTATTTTTGATGCCACTGGATGAACTCTGACAATGAACTCAATGGTTTACTTCACCCTCGAAGGATTGTTGAGTCACACTTAATGAGACAGACTTGTTTAGCTTGGGACCTAACAATGACATATCTTCATTCCCATATATTCACATGGGAATTTTCTGGCTGAGAAGTATGTCAAGTACAAACTTGTTGTCAGCAGATATCAACTGTTTACATTTTTACAAGATACCATTACTACGTTTTTAGTATTTTCTTTATTTATTTTTTTTTTGAAAATGAAACATTTAGCTTTTCCTGTGATAATGTTGCCTTGGCTGATGCTGGCAAATCAAATTAGAATTTTTCCAAAATGCTGTCATCTGATAATGACAGCATTTTACTCTGCTTTTCCAAGTCTCCTAGAAGTTTGGAAATTATCCTAATAAACTCTACAACTAGAACACTCGCTTTCCGGTGACATCACTCTTAAAACCGATCTTCAACTTCTTAGACAAAATTGAACACACCCAATAGGCACTTAGCTAGAAGAGAGTCCACCAAGTGAAAGTAAGGCAGTTTGTTGCAGCCAACAGCCTAGGTAAATGCAACTTTAGAGTAGTAACAAAGTTATCTAACAAAACAGAGTAAAACGTAAAGGTATTTTGTCAAGGTGTTCATGTTTAATATCCACTTGTACTTCACAGATATAAACATTTCCAGTTAGAGTTGTCCAAACTGTTAAAATCTGCTGAAACAAGAGAACTGTCCATCAAGCTGTTTGGCGTCCACCGCTCAGAGGACTTACTTAATTTTCTACAAAATCACTACGGTGTGAAATCTTTCTCCCAAAGAACTATTGCTGATTACTTCACAGAAATCCATTTGAAAAATACTGAACCATTCCTCTAGATGGTAGTCTTGTGGGACCTTATTAGTGGTGCCCTTTTTAATTTGCATTGTACCAAAAAAAAAACAAAAAAACATATCAATCAACCATACAAAAAGGTAATTTTCCCCTTCTTTCCACCATGTTTCTTTCACATTATCCCAGCAAGAAGCCACTTACAGTCCAACATACTGTCTTATTTCCAACATGTGTCCAAGAAGCCATGTTTTGACCTCTCATCAGTGTGTTATGATCCCTCAACAAACCACTATAGATGAACCCTGCAATGCTTATTTGTCTGAAAGAAGGCAACCCCCTTCTCCTCTGCCCCTAGGGTGAGGTTGCCATAGTGACAGATTCAGGAACATATGGAGAGAGAGGAGAAGGGGGTGGGGGGCGTGTTTAAAGGGGCGGGGCAGCAGGGTTGAGATGGAGGGACTGTAGATGAGAAGGGTACCGGGATGAGACGTTGGTGCTGCAGTCGTTAAGATGTGTCTTTTTGTTTCATCTTTCACTCAGCCATCCGTGCCTGTATATGCTCAGAGAGGTGACAGTTCATGAACTTTTGTCAATCACGCCTCCATCTTGGCTCCATTTCAAAGGAAGGAAAATTGATGTATTTTTCTTTATGCGAATCAGAAAGATGTATCCACATTTTGCACCCTGTTTCTGCCTTGTCATTTACGTCAATGAATGATCAGCATCAATAGGACAAACATACAGATGCTTCTGCTCAGCGCTAAGCAGGTTCACTTGATATTGCAAGCTTTTCAGATACACTGACATTGGACAGAAAATGAGACTGGAGGAACTTGTAAAGCAAAAAAGAAAAAGAAAAAAAGACTGGCACCTATGTTGTAAAAATACGCTTTGTAATCATCTGCTTTTATATAAAAGAAAATGTTCAGGTGCTCCACGACTCCTCATATCTCCTATTTTGCTTTCCATCTCTGCCCCTCCCTGCGTCTCTCTGCTCAAATCCTCTGTGCATCTTCCCTCTACCAATTTTCTCCTCCTCTTCCCTCGCAGTATCATTCGTCTTCTCTGCCTCTTTGCCTGCTCTCCAACTGATATGAGTGGGTGACCTCTGGGCCCTCAGGGGTCAAGTGATACAAGGTCATTGGCGGGTCATCTCTGCTCACTGGCTGACCTCTAAAAGGACTTCTGGAAGTAGCCAATCAGGCTGCTGCTCTGCCCCCCCTAAGGCGGGTCCCTCTCCCCTGCTCATCAGCAGCTTGTGTCACATGACCAGGGTGAGGTGTCAGCAGGAGGATGATTAATGATGCTTTTAGTACCTGTTTAGAATGAAGCTGTCCACACCACGCTGTAATTACCCGCTCCCAGGCGGCAGCTGCCCAACGTAATTGCTTTTTGTTTGTTGACCTGGTTTATTGAGGAAGGAGATGGCTTTGGTCGGCTAAGACGGAGCTATGTACAGTACATAGAGGTTAGAATATATGTATGTCAAGAATTTTGGTGACAGAGCATGGCTGAGATTTATGGTGGCTATGCAAGATATGCTGTATACCTGAGCTGTGCATGCACACAGCAGTGATTCAAGTGGCACAAGACAAGTTACTTCAGGATAAACAGCGCCTTGCAAAAGTATTCACACCCATTTCATTTTCTTAGACATTGTCCCATGCACTCCAATATCCGTAAATCAAATTCACTGAAACGCCACAAACTTTTGTGCATGTGACAAGAAGAAAACCGTCCCTGAAAGAAATCCGTGAGAAATCCCCTTCACAGTTTTCCATATGCCCTGTAGGGGAAGCCGCAAACCTGTAGAAGAGGTTGCTTTTGCAACATCAGACCATAAGGAAACTTTTTCGTCTGCATTTAAACACCATGTAGGTCTCCTACACAGTCACTCCACTGTGGACCATGTTGGTGGCTGCATTATGCTGTGGCAATACCAATACAAAGCAGGGACAGAGGGACAGGTCAAAGTTTATGGGGACATGGCTTGAGTTAAACACAAAGATTGGAATAAAATCTTTTTGAAGTTGCAGAAGACCTTGGGCCATTTAAATGAAATGAACCCAATAACATAGTAAATAGCCCATAGCATAAGTATTGGTGTGACAGTATTGACATACCAGAGAGACTCTACGATGATGGCAAATGCTTTTAATAATGACTTTGTTAAATAGGTAGATACATTGGTGACACATTTTACTCCTACAGACCCAACAGAGATTTCAGTTATTGAGACATCTAATCATTAAGCTCTCAACAAGACTGATCCATATAAAAACCAGAACATAATAATGAAAAGAAAAGTTAAAAGCTTATTTTTGATGGATAAACTCAAAACCCCACCTAATATTATTTGCAAAAGGGAAATTTTCAGACATCTTCAAAAAAGGACTCATAACCCCAATTCTGAAATATGGAGACAGCAAAAAAAAGTGTGTGTGTATACGTGCGTGTACATGTATGGACTGCCTAGTCCAATTTTAGTTGGGTCCAACCAAGAAATAGTTTTGCAAAACCTTTACACAAAGCAACAGTTGTATTGTTTTAAGATGTGACATTGTCTTATATGCTGCCTTGATTAAATAAACTTAAAAGTAAAAGTAATTTTCAAAAAAAGCTCAATTTCTTTGAAGTAAGTTTTTTTTCCCTGTTTTTGTGCAGTTTAAATTCAAGGACACACTCTTCTTAATAATGGTTGTAAGACTTCATTCCTTGCATTTCACTGTTATGTACTACTTTTGTTCACAGAAATTTGTAAAGTAAGCAAACACATAGGTCTCTAAATAGCTTCAAGCTTTTCTATACTGCAAGAACAAATTCAAAGTCTAGTTGTGGTGTGCAGCCACAAAAGGCCAAATGCCTGATGTAACTCTTCTGCAGTAGGACAAAGACAGCCACAGACCCAAGCAACAAGGCTGCTGCATAATACTAAAATACACAATTGTTCAGCATGCACATTCAAAGCATGATCCGTCATGCATAATTTATTTGTGTCAACATCATGAAAGCACGGGCTCTTAGTCACTATGAAAATTCAAAACAAAGCTCAGAAGGCCGATGTCGTGCTGCACCTAGCGATCCCCTTGCTCCCTCCCCTCTTTGGCCACACGCCTAAAGCAAATATGAAAATTTCAGCACCTGTGGCACCGCGCCACGAGGACAGTGACAATGAAACTCAGATAAACAGCCCCCCTTGCTGACCCACGAAGAACATAAATTCGCCATCCATAAATTCTTGAGTGCTTCAGGTCTGTTTGACGCATTTGCCATGCCTCGCCACCAAGACTGAGAGGTGCAAGTGTCGGATATCAGTGGTTCTGTATGAGCAGCTTTCATCCTGCTACTGGTTCTCACATAACTCAGTCCTACTGCCTTTATCACCCCCTCATAAATAACTAGGCTATCGCCTGATAATGTCCTCTTAATGCTTAGTCAATAAAGCCCACAGCAAGAGGGGCCCTTTTTTTAGCCTCTCTCTTGTACATAAATATAAACATAACGGTAGATTGATGTGATGGGCAGGCTCTTTCCCCACTGGGACAAAAAGAGGCAGCATGTGGGCCCAGGAGCTGAAGGTGGGCTGTGGGGCTGCAGGTGTTTAGGCAAGATAGTGGGCTGTAATGATGGGGCTGTGGGAGAAAGTCTGAGTGGCTAGCCTTGACTGATCACCTGTGAAAGACACATGCACACACATACACACAAGTCATAGACACATGCACGTATGGGCACAATCATTCACACACCAACACACACACTAATGTCATCATTAGTTAACCCATTGGTCTCAATGCCTGGTGCACAAAAGCTCATCCTCCCTATTTGAAGGGCACGAGAGCCACGTGATAGAGAGAGTGTGATCTGCTTTTCTATCTCGTTAGAATTTGCTCTTTCTGTTTGGACACATACCCAAAGCCAGCCAAGCCCAGCTTGCACACAATCCCATCCAGCTTTGTGAGTTTCATTGTCTGTTGCACATTGCAGGGGAACTTATCGACCATCCTTTCTAGTCATCAGCCCAACCAATTTCCTGTGCAGCAGCCAGGGCAGCTGTAGTCAGTATGACGGTTAGAGAGGAATCAGACTGAGCCTGAGGAGACAGAAGAGACTGGCAGGATGTTCCTGGGCTGAGCGACGTGGCTGATTGTGATCCATGAGTTCGTCAACGCAGCAGCACCTGGGCTTTTCAAACAGCTGGGACAGATGAGCTGCAACTCTGAATGGACTTAAACTAAGAAGGATGGTATTATCCGCTCGTGTTGGCATTCTCTGTGGGAGAGGTTAGCCGTTTGGTTGTTATTTCTTGAAATAAACATTTATGAAGGAGAGCTGAATCTCAAGAATAAAAAATAAAACTTAGGTGTCACTTAGTTTGTCTCATTTTATTCATATTGCAAAAACTATAAATGGTATTTCTGTTTGGAATGTTCTTTTGTCACTTCTTTTCTCTGAGTCGAGAACCCATACTAACAAGAAGACGAGTAAAACTGGAGCATAACTATCTACAGTGTATTTTTCACATTTTGCCACTGTGGAAAATTTGTAAGATAGAAGAACATAAAGTAATGTATAATCAAAGGTGGCACATGAATGTTATTCTGGGGAAAGTCTTTTTTTAAATAACATATTATCATTTACAAAATAAAAATACAGGGAGACCTTTTTTCAAGATTAAGCCTATAGCAGGTAATGTATATAAGCTAAAACTGAAGAAGGTATTTCAAGTTACAAAATATACTGTTTACCTCAATATGTTACAGATGAAAAAAATATATATTTTTTTTATTTTCAAAAAACTCTTTGGAAAAAACTAGCTCATTCTTAATTCAGTAAATTGCACGAGACAAGTAGAGCAGGCAGATAACATTACTCAAGTAGAAATTAAATGTACAATGCAATACAAATAAAAAAATTAAACTAAAAATCTGCTCAAATAAATTTAAGAGTAAATGTTACTACTTACTACCAGTCTCTGCTTCTTAAGTCTTTTGTTCAGCAATGTCTAGACTATTATTAACTATCAACAAACTCAACAAAAATGTCCATCTGAGCTGTGGGTCATTCTCAGCCCCTCCAGAGTCACTGTGGGTTTCTTGTCTGCCTTTATACTTAATCAGTCAGTTTACATGGGTCCTGGTAGGTCTGCACTCAAACTGTAATCTAGCCGATAGCCTGGCCATTGCCTTCCTGCGTATTTTGCTCGATTCAAATCTTGCTTCACAGCTCAGTCTGGACTTTCTCCCATTCACTTGGATTCTTCTGGTACAACTTGCCTGTCACACTTTTCAATTTTGATTGTCTGAAATCTCCTAAATTAATTACATTATCTTCAGTTTCATAGATGTGACTACATTGTGTTGGTCTATCACAATAAGTTCAAATGCAGTAACTTCATGTTTGTAACTGTAACGTCAAAGGCACTTCCAGGCTTTTGTAAGGAAATGTAAATTAAACTAAATTTGAAGATGCTACTAAAGAAGTGTCATCATGATCAAGGAGAATTATTTATGTGTCAATAAACACCGGTAAATTTAAGAAAAGAAGCCACATCAGCTGGCATAAAAGAGGGCCAATGGTCCGAAACCCTTAAATGTCATCCAATATTATCCAATGTATTAAGAACAAGAATGAAATGTACTTATTCACAAATCCTTTCAATCAAATTTATTTGCTTGAAAATGTTATAGTGAAAAAGTGTCTCTCCTTCCATATATTTTAATTTCAAGCCCATTTGTTGATTTACCATAACACCTGTAAAACCATGATGTGAAGTTTTAAAGTTTGGATTAAACCTATGATTAAAATGTCTTGGAATAGAATATACATCACTCTTCTCACAAATCAAATCATAACACTGTAAACTCCCTCTATACTCCACAGTTAAATTAATTGAAGTAACACAACATTTTAGTCCTAGCTGTGAATTTAATACAACGTATAGAGCAGAAAATTAAATAAAATTGTGGGGAATTGTTTTAGGTTTATACAAAATAACCAATTGAAATACTCAAAGCTTTTTAATGAGCTCATCCATTTTTTTTTAAAAGCCAAGGCACTAAAACATGTCAATTTCTTTTCAACATCTTGGTCAAAATCACTGCGATCAAAAATCTTGTTTCAAGAAAAGCACAAGCACAGCAAAGCCACACGAAAGCAACACTTCCAATCAAACAAATTACAACACCAGAAAAATTGCATGAATTCAAAATTTATGCACCCATTACATGGCCAACCACCGAGCCTTGCAGCTCCTTGAAGGACAGTTTTCTAACTACAGAGACGCTGTTTGCTGTTGGTGTAGCTTTTCTTTTAATATGCTGGGGAGTTCTCGACATGCGGTGCAACAGCTATTTTTCAACAGAATGCAAAGTGATGGGATTATTACAGATGAGTTTGTCTGACTCTGGGTAAGTAATACAATATAGTTATTTGATAAAAATGTTGGCTGTACTTAAATGTATTAAACCCAGCGTGTCTGCAGAAGCATCCTTGTCATCTAGTGCTCACAGTGGACGTCATTTATCAGCATTTGCTAACAAAATACTAAATGGGATACGCAGCGTTTGTACTCTCAGGAAGCATTGTCTGTGGATTCCTGACAAATTGGAAAGTTACTTAATTTAAAGTTCCCTCCAAAGAAATGCTCAGATTTTTTTAACCCAGAAGAAAGATTTCATGCTAAAAGTCAACATCTAAGTAATTCTTATTTATTTCAGGTTTGTGATTTTTTTTTTTTTTTTGTCTTTTAAGTTTCCCTGTGGTAAATTAAATGTATTTTATTGGGGTTTTCTGAGACACCAATAAAATATAGCGCATGATTGTGAAGTGGACAGAAAATGCTGCATGACTTGGAAACTTTGATATGAAAAAAAAATCGTACACACCTAAATAAAAACCAGTGTATTTTGTTGCTTTAAAAAATAATTGAAATAGCAAATAGAATACTGCTGCTACTCTCTGCATAAACAGGATCTCACGATAGAAGCACATTGTCTAGCGGTCATATTTTGTCATTTTGGCCAATTATCAACTCAATTGTGTATCTGAATTGTTCTGTCAGATCTTTTGACAGAACAATTATTAGTAGTACACCTTAAATCTGGTCCTTATGAATGAGTGGCAAGAAGTCCTTGTTGGAAAAACACAAACATGTTTGCCCTGTTTTTAGTTTGTTGCAAATCATGTAAGGAACATGCCAAGTGCGGAGAATGCTATTGGTGGTGGATCATGTCATGCTGAATATGCCATCTGAGAGAGACATTGTGGTGACAGCACAGCGCTGCGGAATTTTTTATTTTTAAATTTTTTTTCCCAGCAAAGGTGCTTCCCCAGTGTATTACCCAGAAAGAAAAAATTGTTGCTTAAACGTAAAAACATTTGAGGAAAAAACAGCTTTTTTTCCTCTCCCAATTTAAGTTCACTGAAAAAGTACAATGAGTTTTGTTACTGTGTCATTGCAAAGTTTAACAGAAGGGAATAGTTTTGCAATACACTACAGAAAGCAATGCATTTTTAAACCACTGAAACATTACATTTATGTTGTTCCAGTTGCAGTGGCTATTCTCTCTATGGTCAGTCCCAAACTGAAGCGGGGTTACATTTTTGAGTGAGTTGAAGTGTTCAAAATCTGTGAAAAGTGTGTGGCTCTGAACACTGCAGCATTTCCTTGGTAATGGAGACAGAATCATTGCAGAATTAGGGGAGACATTAACTGGGGTATCAATAAATAAACCTCTAATTAGGAAAAAAGAAGTGGAGCGAAGCTGCAACAGCACAGGGGGAGAATATC
Organism: Alfaro cultratus; assembly: GCA_903066825.1. Taxonomy (NCBI): domain Eukaryota; kingdom Metazoa; phylum Chordata; class Actinopteri; order Cyprinodontiformes; family Poeciliidae; genus Alfaro; species Alfaro cultratus. Next base: position 14,643 of record CAEFZX010004364.1, on the reverse strand, counting down.
AATGACACGCTCACATCTGTATGCACGCACGGCTCTCTAGCAAGTGGCTGAGTCTCACAGGGGCTTCACCACTGGCACTGCCTCACCCATCCATTCCTGACTCACCCCGACAGCGAGCGTGCCCACTCTTTGACTGTGCAGTGAACCCAGCAGAACCCACCCTCCCTATCGCCTGAGCCTCCCCAAGAGCGCGGCTCTAAGGGCTTTTTTTTTTCTTTTTTCCAAGTTTCCCTTCCCTAACCAGCTTATCTCCACAGTGCCCTGAGTGTGCCGCTGTGTACCGTGACTTCACCATGATTGATTGTGGTGGGGGTCCTCCACTCCCTTAGTGAGACAGAAAATGGAGGAGGGAAAAAACAGGGTAGTGCGAGGGGATAATGGGCAAAGCAAAGAAGCCTGGAGATTCTGTGATGTGTAAAGTGAGGCATGTCTGCTCACACACACGTGCATTTCTCATAATCTCCATACAGGGCGTACAAAACATGCTCATCAGATTTACCCACCTATAAGCCGACAGGTGGGTAAATGTGAAGCCATAGTTGGATGGCTCTCTGGCAGAGAGATGGGGAGATGCAACCTCAGTGCTGTTGGCAGCTGGGGGGTGGCGGCACCGAGGGGTGCGTGGCGTTGACCGCTCCCTGTCTCTGCCCCTCTGTTCCCTGGAGGGTAATAAAGACTGATGACACTGATGCTGTGCCATCCGGCTCCATGGTCTCCACCGCACAACCATTTGCGCCATCATTTATCGCATTCCCCCTCCACTCCGAACCACCCCCTTCCCCTCACCGCTCTAATTCTGCTTTAATAACCGCCAGCTCCATTCATCAGTATATTGACGGGCATGACAGGCGGTGCGGCACACACTAACTCCCTGCCCTTTACTCGCTCACAGCCGGGGTCAGAGCCAGGTCACACAGTCAATAATCACAACACACCTCACTGTCACCTTGGAGCGACTGCATGCCCTGCATATCTATTCTCACACATGCCCGAGCTTCTCATTTACTTTACAGTTTAGGATGTAACGCTTTAGGTATCCGCTTCGAAGCTATGAGCGCTATGCAGAGCAGGGATTGTAGCTCCACTTGTGGCCAAGGCAGGTTATTTAAAGACTTAAAGCATTCTGCAGTTCTGTCATGTCTAAACTTTCAAGATGATCAAACAAGTGTTAATGGGAAACAAAGGTAACCTGAGTAAATACAAACAGCAGTTTTCAAATGATGAGTTCATCCATGAAGGGAAAAATGCTAACTAAAGCAACCTGACGCTATGCGAAAAGCAATTGCCTTCTAAACTTAGTGCAACAGCTGCCATCAAACATTAGAGATAACAGGCAATAAGCATTTTATATCACTGCAGAGGAGTTCTGGCCCTGTTATCTTTTCAGATTTGTATACATCAGTACCAGCAGTTCATACAATAAAATTTTCAAAAATGATCTGCTAATGCCACAGCAAATAAATTAAATAAGTTTGTTTTGTACTACATAGGTTTTTTAAAACCGTTCTTTTATTTATTTTTTTAACCATTTACTTGTGAACTTGTTGGTGTTCAGGTCTACTTGAATAATCCAAGTGACCTTGAACTTGCAGCTGCAAAATTACAAAATTTATATGCGTTTTACATATTTGTTAAAACTATCACCATGTCATGTTGGCATAATACAGATAATTTGTGAAAGAATGTAACTCCTCTGTATTCTTTGGACCTGCTGTTATCTACGCAAATACACTTCTCTGTTAGGAACAGCCACTCAGTGCCAGGTGCAGGGTCTTAGCACTGTCAATGACCCTTGTGTACGTGTTGCTCTCACCTTCCCTCTTTCTTTCTGCAATGTTACAGCTGGATCCCCTCAATGGAGCCTGGCATGAATGCTCAGAAAAGTTAGCATGGCAACCGATGATGGCGGATAAGCGGTTTTCCTGGAATATTAAGTTGTTTCTCTGCCATTAGCACATTTAGCAGCGCATACACAATGTTAATTGACAGCACTAAGACACTCCTCTTGGCTTCTGCTTAGCTGCTTCTGAGGGGAGCTTTGCATTGCTTCACACAATAATAATATCACTGGGAGGAGGTGAAGGAGCTCAGTCTTTTCACAGATCATCTGTCTCATATTATACAGTCACAACATGGTGACACTTTTAACAAATATGAAAAAAAAAACATATTTTGCAAGTTACATATTGCATCTTTAAAGGGATCCACTATTAATAAACATGTTGGTCTAAGTATGTTGTAATCTTCCTATTATCAAAAATATGTTGTTTGTTATATATTAAAAACTCATAGTAAGTTAAAAAATGTAGATATTTTGTTCTATTTTGCATTTATGAAGGTCGCCATTTTTTCCACTGCTCAATGCATTCTGGGTTGATGAAGTCGAATCCATTCTGTACTGGAATTTACAGAGGAAACACAATGAGGCTAACTTTACCTGAGTTGTTGTTGATTGTATTGTGACACAACAACAATCATCTCTGGTGTTCTTTTCTGTCTTGTTAAAGACGTTGCTAGAGATTTGGCGTGTCTCATCAAACTACAGAACCATTCTCAACAAATCTTTTAGATCACCATTATTTTCTTTTGAAAATGTGGAACAAGAACTTTGACTTCTTTCAGGTCACCTGTGGTTTTCACTTCCATGGGTCAGATTTTTTACCAGCCTCTTTTTTCACTGTTGAATCATTTTTAAAAAAATCACTTTAACTAAGGGCAGTAAGACCTGCAGTGCTTCAGATGTTGTTCTTGGCTCTTTTGGGACCTGAAGTAATAACTTGGAGCCATTTTGGTAGGCTGGACACTATTAAGAACGTATCTTCTTAAGAGTTCCATGCGTTCTCTATTATGACATTATAGACATTAAAATGTATGTCATGTTGACAGAAAGGTACCATTTATATGATTTCTTAATGGCAAACATCTGGATGTTTTAGTTATTTATTTATTTTGCATTGTAAATAAATCAAAATTTAAAAACTTAAAAAACTTTTTCAGATTACATTTCTCTAAATTTAACATTTGAAAATGACAAAAGCCCCCAGCACACACACGCATACACACACCAGAAAAAAGTAAATCTATTTGTGTGTGCACACTACCGCCAAGCAGGCTGGCTATGTATTCAACGCATTCCTCTCAATGTCATCTTTCAACTCCATCTGTTGCACTAACCATCACAGTTCCTGTCATTTCAGGGGCTTTTTTTTTTTTTTTTTTACTTGGGTGTGATGTGAGTGTATGTGACAGCGGGCACTCATTTGTTACAGGTGCAGAGCCACCCTCTTTCTCCTTGGGCATTCACCTCTTCATATGCAAAGCATGTCCTGCTGTCCTCCAACTCCAGCACAGTTTGCTGCCGTGACACATTTTTTCTTCATTTCAGTTTGACAGTGACATTTATGTTCATTTGCTCAGTGCAATTGTGTAGCATCTGGAGAGACCGCTTTCCTTTTTTCCCCCCTCTCCTCTTTTTTCACCTCTTTTCTTTTTTTTTTTTTTATTTCCAGTCCTGACAAAAAATATTAATGTGCATTTGCATGCCACAGTGACTACGCCCTTGATGAAGATTTGGATTTTAGGAACACACAGAGGGGAAACACAGCTGCAATTATACGCGTCGGGAAGACTGAGGAGCGCAGTAAGGTCTCTTGTTTTCAAATGGATTATCGCATGCATGGCAACCCAGGAAGCAGCTAGGATCTGAACCCGGACCGCTCCATGAATCTTGTGATGCTACTGGAAGTTGGAGTGCACATGGGAGCTTATCATGGTGCACGTGGTACTGATCCTGGTGGCAGCCACCCTTCTTCCTCTTTGGTCACATGATTTATCCCCATGCTCTCTCACAATTGAAAATACGCACAACCACACAAATTCAAACATCCCGAAAGAATAAGAAGATGCTTGCATCGAAGCAGAAAAGAAGGAAGCATTAAGAATACATTTATTTTCACATAAAAACAAACATATATGTGCAGAGATCTCTCTATGTCTGTCCCCTCTTCACCCATACTGGACCAGCAGCAGCAAAAGCAGCAGCAGCAGCAGTCTAGGGTGCGGGTGCTGAGGGGACTCTAATCTGCAGTGCAGGTCCCATTGGCAAGGATCATTGAGCTAATTAATAATGTGGCACAGAGAGGAATGGCAGTCATTACAGAGCCACAGTAGTGTGTGTATGTGTGTGGAAATGCTGTGGGCTTGTGTGTACGGGAGTGGGAGTGTGTGTGTTGGGAGGGGGCACTGCAGACACAGGGACTGACTCTGGTATGCAACCTTTTGATTCATGGTCCTACTTAGGCCAAGCAAACATAAAGTCAAAACAAACACACTCACGCTCTATTCATGAAAAGGCACAAAATGCATTGCAGAAACACATATGTACTGTAAGCTTCTGCCAAAAGTATTTACACCCCTTTGTCAGCACAAACTTCAATGTATTTTAATTAAATTTGAGCAAGTTGCAAAAATGTTTAAAGCAAGATTAGGTTATAAAACTATGTTCCAAGCTTTGAACCTCTGATGAGGCTCTGTTTACTCTATGGTCTGTAAACTGGAAAAAGTAAGAGACATCTGCAAACCTACCAAGACATGATCATCCTCCTAAACTGATGTTGGTGAAAAAAGAGGATTAATCAAAGAAGTATTCATCAGTTCAGGCATGGAGAGAGAGAGAAACAGAGAGAGAGAGAGAGAGAGAAAGAGAGAGAGAGAGAGATAACAGTTGTAAATTTCAGAAATTTGACCTGTATGGATCTCAGATTTGTTGAATTGTTGAAGGTAAGTTGTAAGAAATCATACTTACAGTTGGCCACAAGCAATTTAGTGCCTCTGCAAATATTTGGAGAATGGTGGTCTAGTCAGATGAGATTGAAATTTTGTTTATTGAGTTTGGCAGAAAACAAAAGGCCTTAACACATCATCCCCAGAATGAAACATGGTTGTGGCAGCATCATGCAGTGGGCTACTTTCCCTTAGCCTGGTAGGGAATCTGGTCAGAGTTGATGGGAACATGGCTTGTGATAAAAAAACAACAATCCTGGACAAAACCCGGTATGGATGTTTACCTTCAGGAGTACATTGAACTTAGACATATAAATATCAACTGAATGGTCTTAATCATTGTTCGCTTCATTCAGCCTGACTGAAAAACCAAATTAAATTTATGTACCATTTGCCTTCCTACTTACTAACTAAGTCTGTAGAGACGGGAATTTATTTTACTTTACGAGAGACGTAGGCCTTATAGGATTTTTCTTTTTCCTCAGTCTCAAACAAGTGAATTCAGTTGACTCTAGCAGTAAATCCATACAAAATCAGAGCAGAACACTGCTCCACTGGGCTCTGTATGAAACACTCTACTCCACAAACAAGAGTATATCATTTCCAGTCTTGTGCCATATGTTTGGAGTTGCTGTATACATTGCCAATATTTACTATAGGCAAGGGGACCAGAAGGCTAAGAGCATTTAGTTGTGTGCCGCAGCCCAATAGCTCAGCCTAGGCTAATGAAAGGAAACAACAGGAGCAATTAGCAGTGTAAACAAACTGTTCGCTGAGGCCCCAGACTCCAGCCTCCCCCCTGACAACACGGGGACTGGCAGCCTGGAGAAGGAGGTAATTGGGAGCACTAGGAGCCGAGACAAAATCAATGGTAACGCATGGACAGGCGCAGCGTTATTACTCACCTTCCTACTTCTCAACTCAGGGGACTCAAATGCAACAAGATACAGTAAGGAGTTTGAAGTTTACACCCAAAGCCGGACGTGCCGGTGGTGTCTACAGAGGCAGGGAACAATAAACAGACACGTCTGCTCACAGGTGTATTGACAGCTGACACAACACAGGACACAAGCACTGCACTCTGACCACTGCCCATACGAGAGCATAATGACCTTCCCCTCAGTCTAATTGATCTCATCTCGGTGCCATTTATGTGTCTGCCTGTACACTAATGTCTCCAACACACTCACTCATTGGGAAGTATCTGCATCTACTGTGCGACCGTGTGGCTACAGCCTACAGACAGCTGTAGAGAAGCCGCGGCCGTGTGCGTCTCCTCGCGCTCTCTGAGTGGAGCCACAGGACAGAGGAGCATCACTAATGCAGTTTGCTGGCTGGGATTTCTACTCTGCAGGGCACATTCTGCTGCAGGCGAGATGCTTTCGCTGTCTGAGTGCTGCCCAAGACAGTAATCAGCAAGAGACACTTCCCTGCAGAGTGTCATAAAAGTCCACTCATTAGACGGGAAAGTGAATGTTTAATCTAAATAAGAACTTCGTGATAGTTTGATGTAAAGTTTGCAAACATTATTGCAGCAGTACTGACTGTAACACTGGTGGAGTTTTATAGAGATGGTAATAAGAAGGCACACCTTCAGCCAGTTTTAGAGGCTTAGAATGATTTGGCCTTTACCAGGTCTTAAAACTTTGTTTTAATCTAACTTGTAGCTTCCCATAAAATCCCACATTAAAATTTAGACTGTCTTGGCTTGAGACAAGACTACAGGCTCATTTTATTCAAGGTGGGTTGAGACCACAGTGGAAAATCTGAAAAATAAGGCAAACCTAAAGATCCCCAAAACATAAAAGATATGTAAAACCACAGAATTTAAAGTTCACTTGCTATCTTTTTTGGCAGTCGCTGTAGTTTATACACTGACAAGTCACACAATATTTTGCCAAAGTATTGGGTGACCCATTCAATTCACTGAATTCAAGCAATTGCAATCACTTCCAGAATCACAGGTAAAGCACCTCAGCACCTGGACAATACTGACTGCTTCTGAAAGAACAGGTTGGTCTGAAGGGCTCAGTGAATTCCTGCATGGTGCTGTGATAGGATGTCCCCTATGCAATAAGTCCTATCTTTAATTTACTTCTCACTAAATATTTCACAGTTGACTTTTAGTAGTATTAAAAAAAAATCATGTATGATTTAGTGTGATTTGGAAATTGACTGGTCACAAAAAAAATCACAAAGCAGTGTCAGCTGATTCAAAGGTCAACAGCTTATTGCAGAATTAATGGCCCCAAATCGCCAAACCTCACATTAGTTCAAGAGAAGTGCACAGAGATCTTCATGAGATGAATTTCCGTATCCACAGAGTGCAATCGAAAGTGTCTGATGAACTGATGAAGAACACAACAGCACTGGGCTCTTGAGCAGTGGAGACATGTTATCTGGAGTGAAGATTTATGGCTCTGTGTCTGGTATGCCATTGGACGGGTGTGACAGTTGACAGGAGAATGCAACTTTCCCGATGCACCATTTCAAGTATGCAGTTTGTTGCGGATATAATTATGGTGTGGATTTTTATTTTAAAAGTTCACTGGAATAATGGAATCAGAGAGCTGAGCCAATGTCAATTTTACTTAATGGCAATGAGTGAGTGAGTTTACTGTGGAGGAGTAGACTTCTGACCTCAACCCAACAGAAACCCGGGCCTAATTGTCCAACATCAGCGTCTGACCTTACAAATGCTCCTCTGGAAGAATAGTCAGATATTTTTTTTATTAACAGACAGTCTTCTCAGAACACATTGATTTGTTTTAAGGCTTAAAGTAGGCTGTCATTAAAGCTTCTATGTGTGTGTGTAAAAACAAAAAGACCTAATCAGTTTGTAAATGTAGTATAACATCAAGACCAGTGACAGCTAAGTAAATGTTTTGATCACAGCACCTGTTAAAGAGTTGAACATTATGTTCTCAAAGATTATGTATGAAGTCGAAAAAGGTCAGGTGCAAAAAAGTTTTGACAGGAATCACTTTGCCAAGATGACTGAGTCAGCGCATCTCCAAAACTAAAATGATCACTTCAGTACTGCTGTTTGTATTTTTTTGTATTTACCCAGGTAATTTTTTGGATGATCCGAATCATTTGATAAAAAGGGGGAAAAAAATACATTTGTTAATAGTACAGTATTGTCCATTCACTTTCTGTATGCAGTTATCACGTTTCATCCGTCTTGATGTTTTTACTAAGAAAAAAAATGCTTTTCTCTTGAATGTTGTCATGTATAAAATGTCATCAGTACCAAGAACTGAGCCACAACACACCTGCATGTAGAGAGTCCATTTTAAATGAAATTCCAGACTCACATGGACTTGGAGTCGATGCTGCAGCTTAATTTGGACCAAAGAGACTTTCATCATTTACGCTTTATCATTTATGATTCAGAAAATTGGAGGGGAACACTGCATTCATCACCTACGTCAGCCCCCTTTCTGATTTAATGGTCAAATGGATGGATATTGACTGTATTAATCCTCATTATTACTTAAAATTTCAGCTGTACCGCCAGGTCGGCTCAGCGAGGATTATGGACAATTATTAGCAGAGCCGAGACGAGACTGAGCTTCCCCTCTCCACTTGTGTGGATGCAGAGCAGACAAAACTATAAGGGCAGGAAAGAGGAGTGAGATTCGACTCCACATGATATTAATACAGGAGACAGAGTTCTGATCAGGGTGCCAAGCATTCCCATTCAGCTATACTTAACAACCTCCATAAAAGCAGCCTTTGGTTCAGGCAACCAAATGTCCGGATGTTGATAGTGTACACACACACACATGCACACGCACTCCCACTTACACACTGCCTGCCTTCTAAATACCAGTACATTACTGCTCTGCAGCTCATTGACAGAGCTGCCACTCATCACAGAGATGGATGCATCTCCTGAGACGCTTGCAAACCTTGTTCATTAACTCATTTATTTTGCTGATCTAACTACCTTTAAAAATAAAAGTGAAGGAGAAAGCTTTTGAAGAGAGGAAGCGTCAGTGTTTTTGTGGATTTGTGCTAAAATGTGACCACAATTCTCTTTATGCTTCTAAAGCACACTCGTGGGATGTGCTAAGACTCGGTACAAAATTAGAAAGCCTGGAACCGGCCCTTTTTTTCTTCTACCCAACCCCAAGTAATGCGCTCCCTCCTGAGATGATGCTCTTTTATCTCCAAATTCTTTGATTAAAAACATGTAAATGACCGGTGTGGAACCCCCAGCTTTCTGGGGTACACTGCATTAAGTTAAACAAGACTCAAATTTGCATTTTCATTAAACTAGAGGGGATCTGAGGATTCTAAAAACATCTTCATCTTCTGTCAATTTCCTATCGAAGTAGGTCACTACAGCAGACTACAAACACACATAGGGGCAGCGCTGCATTCATCACACACACACGGCCTTGTCGATAGTCGCCTGGCAGAGCAGGCTCATAATGAATTTGAACAGTTGCACACCTATAGCAAAGTCATTTACTTTATCGGCCGATAAAAGGAAACGATAAGATAGTGGCTTGGGACTGTAAGAGTATCAGCCTCTTATTCATCTTGCAAAGATCTGCAAATGGCAAAGCTCATCCCTCACTGCAGCCACACTAGACCTTTATCTATGGATTTAAAAAAATAAAAAAAAGAAAAAAGTAATATCTCATCAGCACGAGTGCTTATGAAGCCCCATGTTTTCATATTGATATCAGCAGTTGCATCTGCAATGCAAAGACTGACCAATCAATCAAATGTTATTTGTACAGCTTTGTCAAACACAATCTGCTTTACAAGATTTCAAAAAAGACACACGACTCACTGAGAAACAAAAAACAGACTAAATGTTTAAAACATGTAGCAAAAGAGAATAAACCCCACAAAATACATTTGAATATGAAACTGTAGGCAGATGATCATTTTCTGTCATTTATTAACAGGAAAATCCTGAAGAAAATAAAGTAAAATGATTTATAAAAAATAAATAAATAGTATTCAAAACCTGAAATATCAGAAATCAGAAATATTTCTAAAACTAATTTTAAAAAAAAACATTTGAAAATGCATGAATAAAAAAATTGTAAATAAAAAAATATTTTAATAAACTTGCTTATGGCAGAAAAATAAGACTGAAAAAATATTACATAATACAATATCAAATTCAATACATTTTAATATTATTGAAACATTACTTTATTTCACAAACTCAATTCACTAAGTGAAACGCAGATTAATTACACATAGACTAATGCTGTCAAGATTTTATTTCTGGTAATTAAGATGATTTTCCACTTTGACCAAATGAAAACTGAGCATTTAAAATTAGATTATTACATCAAGCCAATTTTTTAAAAATGAACACATAAATATGGGCTAAATGAAAAGCACATTTACTACCTGCTGAAAGGTTGTTGTTGTTTTTTTTTAAATGCATATTCTAATTTACTAAATATGACTGTATATCCTCTAAGAACAAACCATTAAAGATCAAAAAACCCTTAATAATCTGATTGCATTCCTGTGCACACCCTACAACTTTTTAAACTTTTTAAAGCATGTCTTTATTCAAAGACAGAGTTCAATCTTCTTTGATGTTAAGCTAAAAGCATTTACTATCGCAAATTGGTAATATTTGGTTTGTGAGGACATCGCTTAACTACTTCCTCAGGTGACCTCAAAGAGTAGACTTTGAGGTCACCACAAAGTTAAGTAATATTAGCTAGTTTTGGTTTCAAAACTAACTAATATTTGGAGCTGTTTATAGTTGCTTTTTTTTTTTTAATATTGACAAATACCCCAAATTCCTCTAAAGAAAGGCAAGCCCAGGTAATGATGGTACTACCAACACACACACTTATTAAGATAACTAACACTCACACCTAGCACTTAATAATATAAGTGATAGGTGTGAGATTTCCTTACAATTAAGTTGAATTGCACTTGATATAGACCAATGTTAAATTAAAGGTGGAAAACATTTTGGAGTGGGGTGTAAAACATGAGGCAAATTTTACACCACAAAATCTTGGCTATTTGGCACTTTCAATTTTTTTTCACTTTTAAGATTCACAAGATTTAAGTTAAAAAGTTATATAATTATTGTTCTTGCAATGGGAAGAATACACCCAAGTTAAACATTGTGAAAAGCTAAAATAATCCATCCATCCATTTTCTGTACACCTTTGTCCCTAGTGGGGTCGAGAGGGGTGCTGGTGCCTATCTCCAGGGAACGTTTTGGGCGAGAGGCAAAGTACAGCTAAAATAATTCTTAAACTTAATTAAAGTAATTTAAAAGTTTATGGACTACGATTGTTAAGAGCTTCGTGTATGGGTTCTAAAATCTACCCTGAAGGTAAGCGGGTGTGAATGAAGAGCCTTTAAAATTAGTGTAATGTTAACAGTCTTTCAATTGAGTTGTTTTCAGTGACAGCAGGCAGAGCTGAAAAAGAAATATATTTCTAGGAGTGGTTTTACTATACCACAAATTTTTACCTCTACTTGAATAAATGCTTTTGACGTGGCACAACTCTTGGAACTTCTGGCCTCTCTACCTACCTTTAGTTACTTCACAGTATGAAGAACAAATATGTTTAACCAAAAATGCACTGGACAAAGACAAACTGTTTGTTTTATTGACCTCTTGTGTGCACCCAAGCCTTATTGTTGTAATGTTGTTTTCTATCTACTCACCCATTCATGTCTTTCCATCTACCGTTGTTATTTGAAGGTCAGGTGAATGTTATTGAAATGTTATGCTGTGAGAAATTAGTGTTTCTTTCTCTTTAGTTATCTTGTATTGTTGTTATTTATTTTTACTGATTTTTGAATTTTTGAAATACCAGAATTTAAACAACTTCAATATTTTTGTTTGCTTATAATTGCATCTACCATTTTGGAAATTAAATCAGATGCTGTAAATTTTTTGGATGACAACATTTACTTCTACTTGAATAGGACGACACTGAAGTGATTCTAATATTACTTGGGTACATTTTTATTGTGTACTCTACCAACCTCTGGCTGTGCTGTGGAGAAATTGCATTGATAGATACCCTTTGGTTCCCTTGCATCTATTCTGCTCCTGGTTCATGGAACTGCTAGAAGGATACAGGTACTAATGCGATTTGGGCCTATTCCTCTTATGAAGTTGACCCTTTCTGTAATTGACACAGACACACTGACAATTTGATTAGCTCCTGTTGCTGCTGGAGGGTTTCTGACTATGAGAACTTCACCATGTGCGTCATGTATGTAGCTCCACCTACTGATCAAACAAGGGAATGTCAGCTAGAGGGAAGGAAAAATAGACTTCTCTTGACTGACACCAGGATTGAAATTAAGCTCCTGAGCCAAATCAAATATTTAGGAAACTAGGCAACGTCTGAACCACACACCCCAACCACTTACTGACTTTTAACCACTCTGCAGGAGGAAGTAGTATAATACATAATATAATTTAATCGTTTGTTGCTCTATTTGTATGTTTTTAAAAAGTAGTTTGAGTTTATCTGCCTTTGCATCTCCTTTTCCACACATGCTAGGCTATTTGTGTTCAATTCGAAAGCATTCAGAGATGCCAAAACAATGTTTGCATGCATAATAAGCATGTGTGTGTCTGCAGCCTTCCTGTGTGTTACCCAGAATGCATGTACCATTAAAGAGTACTTTAACCTATTATAACAAAGAAAACTGATAAGAGCCTCTTCAAGCACTTGAGATAACTTGCTGGGCTTAAGTGCACTGACACTGTCACTAAACCCGCACAAGGCGTGGGAATGCAAGCAAAGAAGAAAAAGAAAAACACACACACATACGCACGCATGCACGCACACACACTTCAATGGTGCATCCATCCACAGCACTAAACAGGAACAAGTTCAATAGCAAAACATTGTGTCACACGAAGGGAAAATGACTGTACATCGATTCATCAAGAGACATCGTTAAAGTTGTCAAACATCAAAGGCGCTCTGATCACAGCTCATTCTCAAGAGTGACACCAACAGCCTCATTTATCAGATTTGTTTGAGTAAGGAGAGGTAGAGCAAAGAGCCTGAAAAGGAGACCAGAGAAAGTGCTGGAAGGAAAAGATAACAGGGGAAGAAGTTTAGAAAGAAACATGTTTGAAGGCATTAACAAGGAAAAATTAGTGCGAACAACTTGAGAAAATAGAGCGGAGACAATAGATCAGAAATAAAAGTAAAAAAGACAGACTTGGAAGTAAAGAGAGGTTTTTTTTTGGTTTTTTTCTCAAACACAAGCAACAAATGGGATTACAGGATCTGTATATCTAGCAGGACTCCACCTGGACTGAGGTCTGGCCCCGGAGGCTCTGCAAGCTCTGGCTCACACAGCACACACCTGCACCTCACCAAAAATGTGCATAAAGCGCTATCTCCCCTTCCATCATGTCATTTTTATTATCTCCATATCTCACCTTCACCTTTGTTTGACCTCGCGAGGCTTCAAACATGTTGCTCGCACCGGTCCAGATTTATTATCATCTATCATTTTGCTAACATGGGAAACATTTCGGTGGGAGATTTTTATTTCCATCCAAGCTCCCCTTGTAAGCGGGACATCTTTAAAAGTTTACGCAGCTCGCGATCAAATGTTTTTTTTATATATCCCTAGGCTCTTGTATTCTCCAAATTGCTCCAATAAATAACTTGTAAGTCTAATTATGCAGCAATTAATTGCAGCCAACATGGAATGCCCATCAATCTTGCATCATGAAAAAATATTTTCCACCCCTGCCTGATAGAGCAAATAAGAAACCTGATTAGATTTTTTATTTATTTATTTATTTTTTTTGCAAGCATGTATGAGATTGTGTGCATGTGTGCCAGCTTGTCATTATGTGTGTGGCTGAACATGTGCCCATGGAGGTTACAGAAAGAGAGTTCCATCCCAGCAGCTCAGTGGAGCTGGGTCGTCCAGTTGCTATGGCAGCAGCAGCGATGAAGGCTGTATCCATGGCCAAAGGAGGAAGCTGGCATCCTCTAGAAACAGACCTCCCACCCCTTCCTTTCTCTCCGATATCTCCACCCCTCCCGCCTCGACTGGCTCCTGACCCGCCGGTGAACCTGCCTGGGGGTCGGAGGTCAATGGCTCAGAGCTGCAGAGTGACAGTGAGGAATGAAGAGGGAGAGAATGAGAAAGAGAGGAGTTGCACCACACAGATGGGGAGGGGAGATGAGAAAATGAAAAGATGAGACCAAATTTGATTACTATGAAGAGGTAGAGGGGGTGTGTTCGGATGGTGGTGGTTCCGAGTTTTCAGAAAATGGCTGCGATTTCCAGAACACATTTTTTTTAAGATGGAGGTGTTGCCACCGATCTCTCGGTTGTGTTTGTTTACAGTTTGGTTTAATACGTGTATCTGGATGTGTGTAAAGCTACAGAGACTTAAGAGACAGCAAAAGGATAGAAACGAGGACACTCACATCTATTTTGTTTTTCGTACTGAGTAATCAGGTGAGCTGCAGAGTCAAAATGACAGTGATTCTACCCTCTCTTGTCTCTGGTGAAAGTAAAAATATGTTTGGAGGTTGTTTTCTGTGGAGAAATCACAGGGGTTTACATGGTTTTGGGGAAGGGAGGGGGTCAAGTGAGTTGACCCCTGGCCTTCCTGCCCTGAAAGAGGTCAGACAGTCTCAGGTTTGCTCTCAGACCACAACATCCTTATCTTCATCCACCTCCAAAACTCTGAGCTGTCATACCTGTGGGTTTTGAAAGATTTGCAGCATTTTTCTTTTCTCCACAGAAAATTTGTAGACATGACTTTCATAATTTATATTTGCCTGTAAATCTCAATTACAGTTGATTTATGTTAACTTTTAATGTGCATGAGAAGGAGCTTATATATATACGTAT
>CAEFZX010004362.1:0-18145 GCA_903066825.1 Alfaro cultratus | reverse complement strand
CACCCTGTTTTTTTTTTAGACAGATTATATCATTATTTGTGATACACACAATATATATATATATATATATATATATATATATATATATATATATATATATATAAATTGGACAATACACATATACACATACTTAACAATCCTCACTGGTTACGATGGAATTGTTTCAAAACCACTATCAGTAGCTACTATACGACTTGAAAATAGATTTTGACTTGATTCACTTGATGGAAATTGGTGGGACTTTGTTTCAAATAATAAATCCTATCAGATGGAAAGGTTTCCTGATAACACCTAATGATTGTTTTCTGAACTTTCTCTAGTTTTGCAGAACATACGGCAAAATGTCAACCCAATAGTTTATTTTTATTTGACTAACACCAGATACACACAGCTGCTGCTTCCATAGCTTTGCTCCACAAACCTAGTTAATGTCTGGGTGTCTTTCTTATACTCAATTTTTATACATTATTAATGATGTGCGAAAATCAACTTATTGGTTAGTTCAAGATTTTTATGTTTTAAAATCATGAATTCATATGTTCTCTATTAAAGAGCATTTATCAGTGTTGAATCTAAGCCTTACCAGAGTAATTCAAATATGGTAAAAGCAATGAACACAACAGTGTGGAGTGAAGCTGAATGTGAACAACTCAATGAGTAGAACAGGAGTTGTCTAATAAATTGCATATTTTGCATGGTGTCTTTTTAAAAATGTGTTTACAACTGACAAAGTAAGTTTTAATTCTGAGTAGTCATCATTTGAGATGTAGTGGTTACTTTTTACTCATTGTTCCAATTATTTAAATGAGTAGGATTTAGCAAAGACATGCACTAATTTGTCTGGGATTATGTACACCACTCTGATTAATTTAGTTTTTTTCTTTTTCAAATCTTATGTAACAACACCCACAGCCTCAACAGTTAAATTTAAACAATATTATTATTATCATCCAAGACAGCGAACAGTTCACTGAACACATGTAGTATGAATATTTCTCATTGTGTGAATTTGCAGCACTCTTCTGTGTTTGAGACTTTACTTGGGCTGCCTAATGTATTTCGAGAATCCTGAAAATGAGGCCAAGTGGCAAACTGTTCCACCACTTGTGCAGATGAGATCACTCTGAGACCTGCAAGACTTGGAAACTTTTCAGAAAAGAGAAAAATATTAACGTATGCCTGTCTTGTTTGCAGCCATATACAGTGAAGTGAAAGTAGAACAGGATATACAAGAATAATGAAGATATTTGCAAATGAATTGAAAGTCTGAGCATGCAAAGCTTTGAGGAGTTAATTACGTGATTGCGGGTGGCCCTGTGACCATTCACCCAATTTGTACACCACAGCTCTGTGTATCTGGGGTTGTAAATGGCTGAAGTAATTACTGCCGAGCAGAAACTTCAGCATGAGCTGTGAATTCACTTGACTTCCTTAAAATCGTGACTGCTGGCATTCCTTTTCTGTTGGGACTTCTTTCTCAGAAAGTTCTGTTAACATCAAGGCCTCGTCTTTGTGCTTTTGGAATGTGTTTTTCATTAACATGAACAAATGCCTCAAAGTTTTAAAATGCTTCTGTATTCAGATCAAAGGGAACCCTCATTCTTTTCATCTGTTTTCACACATTATTTTATAAATTGTATGTGAAGAAAATTCAAAAAAAGAATAACACCAATTTTTCAGAAAACTTTGAATAATGAGCCAGTAATCAAAAGTCAGCTCAAATGGTAACATTGACATTTTTCTCTTTTGTGATCTTTTCAACGCCTCGTTGAAGAAAAAAAAAATTCTTTAAAGAAAATAAAATAAATTCCCTATGTTTTGCCAAACTTCATTCAAAAGTAACATAGCAAACATGTGTAAAAAGCAGATTTGATCAGATGAGGCCAGTACATATAGAACGCCATGTGTTACCTGAGCACACTGTCCTTGGTGAAACATGGTGGTGAAAGTATCATGCTGTGGGGATGCTTTTTAAGAAGGAGTGGAAGAGGAGGAAGGTAGATTCAGTTAAAAAAATAGGGGCAATTCTGCAGTAAACCTTTTAGAGTCTGCATTCAGTCTCCCTGATCAGCTTGAGCTTTTGTCTGAATTTTATATGGTTGAAATTTGCAACCAGTGTAGAATCTTTCTTCCAGTTTGTGTTGGAATGTCACCTTAGGATAATGAATGTGCAGTAATTTTATCTTCTCACAAGATGTTATTTATTTGTTGTCTAATTATTTTTGTCTTAGCCTGGTTCATCTTGGAGCTGGCTCTAGCTGGACTTTTTGGTTTTGACTGATTGTATTATTCTGCTAATGAAAGACCCACATTGTACCCTGAAGGAGACAGATCACAATAGAACTTGCAGCTGTTCACCTATTAGTTTCATGAAACAGTTCTGTGTGATTCCTGCATGTTGACTACATATTATTCTAAACCCAATCTTGCTCTTTTCAAACAAATGAATCCATATTGCTTTCACTACTCTGCTCTGTTTTGGTGCCTCTCTTGCAGGCATTTGGAAATCAGTCTAGAGGTAAAGTTGACATCATTGCTACAACCTTGAAGCCTCCACACAGATATTTTTCACCACTTTGTTTAACTCATGAGGAGAAATAAGGACTGACATCTGAATATTAATATTGGACAGAATGAATGCAAGTCTGAGCCAGAGAAGAGAACTGTTCATTCATTAAAAGCTAATCATGTAACATCATTTCTTACAAATTATCTTTTAGTTTCCAGACTTTATTTCACTTTGGCATATGTGCAGGGCCCAGCTGTTTTGGGTTCAGCCTCATCCTCTGTCAGGCTGAACAAATGTGGAAATAACCAAGAACAATCCATCTGTTTGACAAGTCCAACATTCTCGTGTATACTGGATCTTTATTTGCAAAGTAAGCAGACATAAGGATGCTTTAAGGCTGCCAATCACAGAAATAACGAGCTCTGTCCGTCTGACTGAGTGGCTTATCATCATGCTTCTCCTTCAGTGTACGGTCGGCCAATAAGGAATGTCACTTTAGGAAAATGAATGTGCTGTAATTTTATCTTGGCACTGCTTGAATGCTGCTCTCAGAGGGTTTTGTCTATATAAGGTACGTTCCTTGGGGTTCTATAGTTATTTTGGGAACAAGTAAGAAGGAATGTCTAAACTGACATTATGTCCTTATCGAGTATCTATCATTTATTTTAGTCTTTTAATCCCAGATAACAAAACACTGTGAATCTCTTGATCTAACATAGCTTTCAATTGGGGAAATGTCATATTCTTTATTAACTCACTTGATTAATTTGGTAAATATTATGAAATGAATACTGGAGGTTGTAGCCCATCTGTAAATGTCTGTAAGTTTCATAGGAGAATAAAAAGTGGGGATGTATTCAAAAGGTTCCAGAGTGAAAAGAGCAAGTTTATACAAAAAACCCATTAACTTTACACTACAGGTTAGGTGAATAAAACTTTAAGATATTTTTATTTAACATAGTAAATCTAATAAAATTATTACTTACATGTGCTTTAAAGAGTATATGATCCATGCAGATTACATATACGCAATAGCTCTTTAAGCATTTAGATTTTAAACTAGAGAAAATTAAAAAGACTGTCCGAGGTTCTTAAAAACAGTAAAGTGGCCCTTTAGTTAAGCACCAAATCAGGAGAAGCTAACAGGAAACTAACTTCGTTTAATAGCCTAAGTAGCTTAATTGTTTTCTGCCAGAGCCTAAGCCAGTGGTTCCCAAAGTGTGGGGCGCCATTATCATCCAGTGCCATTGCAGGAGGGAGCAGTATGGATGAATGAAAAAAACAAAAAAACAAAACAGTTACAGTTAGTGTGTTTTGTTGCAACCTGAAGTGTGAAATAAACTTCAGTGGAGTTTGGAAACCAAAAGGTTTATGTATAGGTTTATGTCTGGTTGAACGATGTGTGTGCCCAGTTGATTTGTTTTTTTCTTTTTGGGGGGGATTTTATTGTAATCCATAGGGGGACCCAGAAAATCTTTGGGAACCACTGGCCTAAGCTATGCTCAGCATGTGATGGTGTCCAATTCATACTGAATTAAAAATAGAGAACTAGAAAATTGATAGAAAAGTAATTTTGGGTGCCGTAAAATGGCACCCTGGTTGCAGAGCCATGTTGCAGATGTCAGGAACCTCCACAGTTTTTGTGGGCACATTTCCATGTCATTAAGAAATTTAGTTAATTTTTGCATCAGCTGATTTAACTGGTTGAATTTGCAAACAGATCAATCCAACAGCAAAAATGTCAAGAGTAGGGTGGACATGAGCGTTTATATCTATCAACTGGAAATTCATTTAAATTAATAAAAAAAAATTATTGCTGTATTTATGTTTACATAAGACTTTTGAATTTTATTTATTTATAGATTCATGCCTCTATAATACTTGACACCAAAAATCATCAGATGCTTTTAGATTTTTAGGCAGCATGAGCTGAAGATTTGGTTTCATCTTACAAAGAGCATGATCATCTGTGGCGTACTGAGGTCACCAGTGTTGTGTTAATATGACCCTCTAAAAGGTGACCACCACATCCTTCCTCTTATTTTTATTTTCTCGAAAGACACGCAGGGAAACCCTCCTTTCCTTTCTCCCCCTCGGTTTATTACCTCCATCAGCCCTAATTCGGGTTGACTGGGTGGCTGTTGCATGACAAGACACATGTCTGGGCCCCTGCGTGAGAAGGCTGCCCTCGCTCTTGCTGAGCTTGTTTTCTTTGCGTGACCATATCCCTCCCTCTGTCACTTCTGGCACCTCTAGACAAGGCCCCCCCTGATCCCATTCATGCCCTCGTTTGCTGGCATGTGGCTGGTTTATTTGCTTTGGCCAGCTGCCTGTGTGAAAGGCAAATTTTACTGCAGTGTTAAAGGGGCGGTCTTCAGATGCAGTAATGGCAAAAGTGCATGGCAGAGTTAGCTGGTGTCTAGAAGTGAAAGAATGGGGACACTTTGAATATGTGGCTGACATAAAGTGAAGTCGAGCATGCCCTACTGTAATTGCTGCGGATCGGGATCTAAAGATGGGTCATTCAGAGTTTACTGTAGCACAAACCGCACTGGAGAAAGAGGAGCAAAAGGTGCAAGAGGATTGTGGCAGTGTTTGCAGAGGTCACTTGCTCAGACTGATGTTATTCAACAAATTCTCACACAAATACTGACGTCACCCCACATCATGTCAAATTTCCCCAATTGCGTTCTGATCTGGTATACAAAAGGTAATGAGAGAAAAAGTGTCAACTGTTTAAAAAAAAAAAAAATGCTTTCACAAAGCAGGGTGCAGTCCTTAGAATTTACTGGGCTGTCCAGCACATTCAAAATGTTGTCCATCATACAGTTATCACCAATAATATATGAATATTATTGAAAAGGTAATTTATTTTTCAGGGACTGAATTCACTATGTGAAACACAAACCAATGTTTTAATGGTTTCATTCTGTTTCTTGTTATTTTCTACTTACAGCTAATAACAAGAAGGCATTTAACATTAGACTATTGTATACCAATAAAAAACATTCTTAAATGCGTAGTGCATCTGCAGAGCATAGTAACATGTAGTGGCATCCTTTAATAAAAGCAAAACTAATACAAAACAGAAAAATGTCACATTACCTTGTTGAAACTATTACTGCATCATCAGAGAACTTGAAGATGTTATTTAGACTTATACAAATAGGAACACAGATGATGTTGGACAGTAAGAAATAACAGCAAACATGTTTGGAAATGGTAGCCTGTATATCTGCTGACATAGCATAATCCAGGCATAATCCAGACATCATATGTGGTTTACATGGTCAACTTCCCTCCCTACTACTGGTTCTTTCTTTTCTCGTAAAAGTTAAAAAGCTCTTTACCATTCCAAAGTTTTAAATAAAGAAAAGAAAAATATTTATTTGTAGTTACCATGGAAGCAGGAGAATCATACATTACAGAACCACTAAATCTTACCAAGTATGTTTGGTCTAGCTTCTAGTGAAAATATCTTGTTACAGTTGAAATAAGACAAAACTAACTTTTCAGCAAGATACAGGAGGTGGTTTTAAGTCAATAATTTCCTAATATTGTCAAAAAATACTAGTTCCATTGGTAGATTGTTTAATTTATAATGCAATGAAAATGAGTTGTTATAAGTGAAATAATTTTCAAATGGAACTAAAACTTTTTCATTAATATTAAGAAATAATTGGCCTTAAAGAAGCTCACATTTCTTGATGAAAAGTTATGTGTAAGTTAGTTTTGTCTTATTTGTACTGGAAACTAGAGAAAAAAATGTTTGTTCAGACTTTGTGTTTTTTTTGCAGTGGTGCATATAATTAGAATAAATCTTTAAATTTGAAGTGTTAGTTTTAACTCAGAGTCCTACACCTTGAAAGAAAAGAGGGTAACTATTACCATCCGAGTAGCTAATTCCCAAGTGAGACAGTTCAGTGCATTCACATGCAAATCTTCTTTCCTCATTACTACTTACCTGGATCATTATTAACATGTGCACCAGTTTAAGTCCCGGTTGCATTTTGAGAAGCATCTGATTCAGCGGCAGCAGCTACAGTGACCAGCAGCAAGATGAGGCCCATAAATCAGACAGAGTGTTAGGAAAGCAGAATAACACAACCTCATATAATCAAAAGTATGTTCCAGATTAACCTCTGACATGTCTTCAGTCAGTACCTCTCCTGACATGGAATCACTTGAAGCAGTTTGGCTCTGGAAGCAGGAAGTCATGCTTTAGATCTTGTAAACAGAAACGCTAGTTTCAGCAGGGAGTTGCAGAACAAAGGAACACCCCCAACCTGGATTCTGAGCATAAAGAAGTGAATTTTTCATATAATATAAAAACAATTGATTAAATATTGCTTCATGGGATAAAATGCATCTGAGGTTGAATGCAATGAAAGCGCAAATTTCAAATAAGCATGTTTTGAAGATTCATTTGCTCTAAATGAACACTCATCAAGCTTTAATTCTGTGGTTTGTCCAAGGCATTTTGTACAAGAGCTGGACCGCATACTGTGACTGTACAATTACTTTGAAATGCCACATCCTTAAGTGCTGAGATTGCCATAGATGACAAATAAGAGACATTTAAAAAATGAGTGTTGTAGAGGATGAAAAAAAAAAAAAACAACAGTTCCAGGAAACAAACTGTTCCGGTGGTCCCTCACATTAAACTGCCACTAACTTAAATGCAAACCCACAAACGCAAACAAGAGCTGATTGGGACTGGCATGAGACTGGATGCTTTCCGTATTTATCTCCTTGTGTGATCTTAGTTCATTTATTTACAGAATATATTCTCGCCCTTGGTTGTGTAGTGAGGATCACTGTTGGATCATTACAGGGTCCAAGTTGAAAAAGACAGAGGAAATTTAATATGTTTGCGTAAAAGAGTAGCTGACATGAAATGAAACCTCTGAGGTCTTAGGTTTTGACTTAAATACATTATGGGCATATTGCCAGGAGACAAACGACATGCAAGTAGCTCTTACATCATGAATGGATTATTGTCTAATCATGTGAAAAATTAAAGATGCTTTTTTACCTAGGAGAATGGAAAGAGTAATATGTTTAAATAGGGTAAATTATGAAACTTTTTCCTATGCTTTAAAAAGATGTTATTTAAGCTATTTCCCCTTACAACCATGATTTGCTGCATGGATCAAAACACTTGTCTCAAACAGCAGTATTTTCAGGGATAAAAGCATGCGTAGCAGGACAGCACAGCAGTTTATCCGTCACGTTCTTGCTTCACCTCAGGAAAATGCTTCAAATAATCCCATTATTTCAGAACTGCATATCCAGCCTTCCTATTTTATATAACTTTGTTTCTGATGTATTGTTGGAAGCAACGTTTGCTATTATATGCACCTTTGCTAAAAGGATGTGACATCAGTGCATTTTTGATCCACTGGCAAGAAAGGCTCAGTATTAAAACGTTCCACTCGCTTGCAAGTTTTCTTTAGCATTACTGTTGCTACACTGTTTAAACCAAGTAAATGCTAAAATTTTCTTTTAACAATGAAGTGTTCTCAACTATAAGTCATAGGACAGTTCTTAACTTTCGCTATATTGAGATATTATTTTACAGTTTTGATCACATTTCAAGCCCTAATCTCAAACCAATTCCTTTTTTGATTATTACTATTTTATGGAATAAGAAATGACAGGAAAATGTTTTTGATAGTTACGTAAAAGTAGATTTGATTATAAACTACCCAAATTATTTTAAATGATTGTAAATGATAAAATGATATTTTATCAGTGCCCAGCTCCATTGCCAGTCGATAAAATGCTTGTTGTTCTAATAAGCCATAATGCTTCATAAATATTGCTTTTGTGCACGCTACTTACATAATAAAACAAGTGCCATGATTTTTTCGTATTTTGCTTTGTCATGTCAACAAGCAAGAAACTCCTTATCATTGTGGGAAAGTCTGCATCATTTCTGTGAGGAAAATACCTCAGAATTAATGAGTGTGATTTTGAAAGGCTTGAACAGCTCAGTCGATATAAATGCAAGCAAACAAAGTGCAGTGTGACTGAATCCAGACAGCTTTACATTCTTAGCTTTCATCTCCTGAAGTGTGGGATCCAATTGCAAGTTATGAGGTCTGTTTAAATCTTCCATCAAAAAGAAATATTTCTGGCAGCTGCTGCTTAAAACAAAAGATGATTTAATGGAAAAAAAATAAAAATACGGAATGCATAAATTTCAATAGATATAGGGGGGCAATTTGTGACAACTCTTTATTTATTAAGGCTCTTCTTAAAATGCTTTAGAAATCACAAATTACATTATACACAGCTGTTTAAAAGTTTCAGTTGTGGTTTCATTTTCATAGTGTATAACAATAAACAATATGCTCTGATCTGCCTTCTGTTATTATTTCTTTCTTTATATGCCTGTACAAAGAAGGATGGCTATGAGAACACAACACGATTTGGCGCTAACCAGTAGTACCACTTCCCTAAAAGGGAGCGCATGTTTCAGAGGGTGCCACTTCTGTTGTTTAACCTGAAGACTGAAAAGCTTTTCATCTAATGCACCAAAGAAGATGTTAGAAAGCTGCAAAAGTATCCGACTTGTCAACATCCCCCTCTTGGCGCCAACAGACAGCTGTCGGCTGCTGAAACACAGCAAAACTGCTTAAAGCCAAACAATCATAAGTGTGGCTGCATGTTACTAAAGATTTCAACACTGCAATGTCCAACAAATGTTTAAATAAAGAGACAACTAGTGAGATCACTTCTGGTGCTGACAGCAGCTTTTACCGCTGGATAGTTGTGGGGAGAAAAAAAAATGAAGGGCTGGAAGCCTGAACATTTCCTGTTGTAAATTTATCTTCATGCAAGAGTTTATCATGATACATTACCAACATTATTAGTGCTTCCTGACAATTAGAACCTATTAGGAAAAAGTTATCTTGACTGTAGTGCCATGCGTAAAGTTTCGGAGAATGCTATCGCAAAAACAAGCATTTTATCATTTTACCACAAAGCTATACTTTTTGAGATTTCATGTGATAGCCTAACAGAAATGTGTAGAGAAATAATAAACTTTTTTTCCAAACAAAAAGTTGAAAGGATGGTGTCCCTCTACAAGATAAAACCACCGTAATAATCCACTGCAATAAATTGCAATTTAATGTCATTTCATTACCAAATACTGAACGTTTAACGTACATGCAAATATGTGTCAGAGGAGAAAACAATAATTACACTATGTGTAGCATCTTGAGTATACCATCCCCTCTGTGTAACATGGTGACTGCAGCATCATGTTTCAGGGACGTTTTTCTTCAGCCAGAACAGAAAAGCTGTTGAAGGATGGAGATAAATAAAGAAAAATCATGTGAAACAAAACTCTCAAAGCCTGAAAAACACTCAAGATTAGAGTGAAGATTTACTGTACCTTCCCACAGGACTTAAACACTAAACATTTCATAAGGTTTAGATTTGGAATAAAATATTTATATATTTTAAATGGAAGTCAACTGAGAAAAGTGGTTAAAAAAAGGGGAAATGTTGATCTAATATTATTATTATTTTTTTTTAAAGAAAAAAGTGAAAAAAAAACTTAATTACTTATAAGCCAAAAATATGTAATTCCCCAAGACAAACTGTTAATTTATCTGTAAAAATAGGGGGTCCAAATAGCTTTACTTTAGTCCTGGAAGAAAGAAAGAACAAGCCTTTTCAAAAAATTGTAAGGGATCGAAAAGAAATGCTAAAAAAAATTATAATAACAAAAAATAATGGAACTGTGAATAAAGTTAGTTACAATTCAGCAAGAATCAAACAAAATTTTAAATTAAATGTTGAATATTTCATGTATAAAATTAAATTAGCATTTTTTGAGGCAGTTTAATGTTACATAGAAGACCATTATTGAAGGTTGCTGGTTTTGGAACATTCTTAATGGCAACATGTGTTATTTTAAAACTTGTTGGCCTATTACTGGCATTCCTTTTTAGGGAAAACTTAAGGAGATTTTAGTTTTATGAGCTGATCCAACCAGACAATGTCTGTGTTCCAGGATGTCGTGATTTACTCATCAAAGGCTGCATAAGAACATACATAAAATGGAACAAACAGATCAGGATTAGGATAAATTTCCTAAAGAGTAGAAATAAGGAAGAGTTGAACAAAAGTTTTTATTCAAAGGAAAAAAGGTAGTTGCAGAAGCAGCTGTGAGAAGAAGGAAAAGCTGTTCCACATAGAAAAACCTTTAGATTTCCTTTTTTTGTCACATTTCTTGTGCTAGCTAAAAAATAAATTATCTCACAAAACTAAATCCTGAAATAAAAAATCTGAATTTGTAAGTCTGAATGTCATCATAGAGTGACTATTTTACAGTCAATTTTTACAGTTGATAGGCAACTCTGACTGTGTTAGAGATCTTCTGGATTCCCTCCTTGTTGTGTATCAGGGCTTATGCTTAACAAGGTGGTGAGTGATTGATGGGGCTGATGAAGAGCAGCTGAGGCCGCAGGGTGGGAGGGATGAGGAGAAGCCCATTTCGTGACAGTGAAGAGGGTATGATCCTTCCTGCTGTGCGAAGACGTGCGAAGAACAGACAGGAAACTGCAGGAAGAAAAAGGTTAAAACCCAGAGGTCAACTTATCTGCCTGAATATTTTCACCCAGTCACCCCCTCACTTCGTCTTCTACTCCCCTTTCCTGACCCCTCCGCTTTCGACGTCCTCCACGTCTCCCAAATTGATGAAAGATGTTGATGAACTGCAACAAAGGAGGTCAAAACCAGATTCTAGGTCTCACGCGAGACAGTTCATCACAGTCAAGTGCTTTTCAGGCATCAACAACAAAAAAATCAGTGTTCCTCCAGATTATGACCGTAACCCAAAGGCACCTTCACATTTCTTTCTCAGCTCTGAAATTCACGAGCCTCATTTAGTCCTTCCTGCAAAAGTAGCACAAGTTCTCCAATATGCTGAAGCCACCCCTCATAAATCTGCACACTTAAACATGGGCCGTCAAACCTATCAGCCTGAGAGCTTTAAATGTTGGGGCCACATCATAACATGCGTGTAGGTGGAGGGGGAAGCTCACAGGTGCCCCTTGGCTGAGGCTCGCAGCCGCCTGCTCCCCCACTCTGCAGTCACGCAAACGCTGCCCCTCTCCTGGCCCTCCATCTGATTTTACTGCAGCTTGCGGGGGAAACCAGACAAACTCCACATTAATTTCTCGAACAAGGTTACAAAGACATAAATCATTTTGAAACAGAGCGAGAAGGAGGAGGTCGCAGTCAGAGTAATGCCTTGACCCGCCGATAATATCGTAATAGGGAAACATAGAAAGAAAAAAGTCCAGTTTTAAGTTGTTTTGAATTCCTATATATTTGCTGACAAGAGATTTTTGTTTGTTTTATAGATGTCAGTTTTTGAGTATAATTGAAAATAGCTGTCAAGATAGTCTTGCTGTATTGAACTAATCATATTTTCTCTTGACACGCAAGCTTCCAGGAACAGAGTAACAAGTTTTATAGGTCATTTGAGATTTACAAGTTTGTTTTACGCTCTAGGATTCAGTCTCAGACTTTGTTTAATAAAACACACACACACACACACTCACACAATGTCTTTTTTTCTGTCCAAACTCTAAGCTGTGACTTGAAGTGATCTTGTTTCATGTTCCTTTTAAAACTAATTGTTTCTCGTTACAAGAAAACTGGAACAGATTCATTGTAGATTTATTGACGTTGTGTAGAAGTTAAATGCTCTCTCTACTGAAGACATGCACAGTGTACAGTAATTTCCTCATAATCTTGTCACCTCAAGTACCTTTGCTTCCCTTTTCCCTTTACAGTGCCTCGCAAAAGCTTTCATGCAAATTTAACTTTTTCGTGTTTAGTCACATTACAACCAATCAAATTGAATGTCTTTTGGAGATATATGTGATAGTCCAAACACAAAACAGCACATTGTTGTTAAGTAGAAAGTAAGGGATGTGTGGTATTAATTTTCAGAATAAAATACTGAACCCCTAAATCAGTACTTTCTGATTTGCACATCTAGAGACTCAGATTTCTACCAATTCATCTTTGCAATAGTTGAAGTTTAGCCAAGCTGGTGGGAGAGCATCTGTGAACAAAGATTTTTAAGCCTAGCCATTAAAGTTTGGTCTGGACTTTGACTGAGCCATGTCAAGTGTAAATACATTTTGACCAAAGCCATTCTATTATGATTCTACCTTTATGTTTGTGTTCTTGTCCAACTGGAAGGTGATTCTCCATCTCAATCTCAAATGTTTTTAGCCAATAACTGGATTTCTACTGGCATCTCTTTGTATTTATCGCCATCTGTCTTCCCATCATCTCTGACCAGCTTCTTTTTCTCAGCTAAGTAAAAATTTCACCACAGCATGATGCTGCCACCATCATGTCACAGTCAGACAGTATATTTAAGGTTATGTGCAGTGCTAGTTTTCCTCCACAGTGCTCTTCAACAAGGCCAAAACGTTTTTTTATGATCTGACCAGCAAATTGAGCACCTTCCACACTGAACACAGAACCGGCTGTTATTTTGTTATTTTAACATCTTGACATTTTTTTTATTTTTTATCTGAATTTGTAAAGACAAACAATCATCTCAACAGATTCTCCCACCTGAGCTGCAGTTCCTCCAGAGTCACCAAATCTCTGGGGATTTTTTTAGAACAGCTACATTCATACTGAGATTAGATTACATACAAGTGGACTCTATTTAGGCAACGGATGTTTATTTGTATAATAAATTTTAACAATAAGACAATTCAAAGTGCCTTATATAAATGAAAGCATAAAACTGTGCATTGCTGTGTCATAATAAAGTAGAGGAGGTGATTTTAGAGGGCTACAATACATTTTATTAAGGGGTATTTTGTTAAAAGGGGGAAAACACAAAGGCAGATCACATGTTTTACATTTTTATTTGGAACAATTAAAGTGTGAAATAATTTCCCTTCCATTTCATAATTGTGCAGTTTTTATATTGCTCTATCACACAATCCTTATGAAATATGTGAGGTATCAATAGTTTTACAAGGCACTGTTCTTTTACCGTGTGTGTCTTTCTTGGTGTGTCATAAAATCTGGAGATACGTACAAGTTTTCTCGAAACTACGTCTGTGGTTTGGGACTTAGAGTAATTATAAACATTTGCTCAGTTTCGCTCCACTAAAGGAAACTCATCTACACATGCTAAAACTTCATTCTCGCAGCCACATTTTCACTCTTGTAAAACTTTTATGGCCTTGCGTGAATATTGTACATTCCTCACTAGCCTTATTCTGAAATCATCTAAACTGATGTTCCCAGATGCGGGCGCCTTTTCAGATTTTTCTTAGAGATGAACTGATCTGAAAACCCCCCAATAAAACCACATTCCAAATGTGTGTGAGAACTTTTACTGATTTCTAGGCTGAGTGAAAAGCAGTTGTTCATTTCTTTTTTGCCACATCAACCTTCTGCTTCTTCTGATATTGATGCATTTGTTGACATATATGTTTTACCACAGGGCTTTGATTTGTAATCTAAGCTTGCACGGCAGTCTCGGTTTACAGCCGAGGTCTTGATGTATGGACACATGCAGGTACACCACAGATGCCTGCTGTGCTCTGCATGAAAAGCCTCATTTAGAGCAGCACAAATCACATGTGCATGGCAGTAATTACCTTAGCTTTTCTCTGACACGCCATGGTCATTTACAAGATTAACCAGTCAAAGATAAATAAATCTTCCATGAATGTCTTTCCTACACATTGAATACGACTTAAAAGTGCAATTTTCTACTTAAGGAAATCACACTTTATTAGATGACATTTATTCTGCATAGTGTGTGTTTATAAAAGATTTGACATAAATGTAAAATATATAAAATCTGAGACTTTGTCCTGTGAAAAAGAGAGAAAATCGAATACATTTTTACAAAAAGCATGTCTTTACAAATAAAAACAAAAAGGACATTAAGTCAAAATATATATCACAACTGCATGTATACATAATTAATGTAAAAACAAAGAAGATGGTCGGACAATAAAGCATCATAAACACCATCTTTGAATAGCTGAGTCACATCTTTCTGATTGAGTCTTAAAAAAGTAAAAATCAAGCTAACTTAATAACGACAATATATGCTCCAACAATTACAGCAGCAGAAAAATAATATAAATACATGTAAGTTGTCACACAAAGTGAAATATAATATATTAACATTAGAGCTTTACTTGACATGAAGGCATATCTCTCTTATTTCCACTTTTGGCCTATAATCCACTATCGTGGATTTTTAGATGTGCGTATATTTGTGGCAATACAAGCTGTTTTGAATCTCTTGAAGAAAAGTGCAAATTATGCATTACCTGCTGGAATATGCAAAGGTTTTGCTGAAGAATATTTTAAAAAAATTATATATATTGTATAAATTTAGCTATTGTTACACTGACAGCAAAAAAAGATGTAACACAGATGAGATAAATAACCTGATGCCTGTAGTTCTACTTTTCTTTTTCATTTTTCTTGCCATTTTATGTAAATGTTCTGTTTTAAAAGTATCCAGTCTCAGTATTCAAATATTGCTTAAAGATGGATTCACCTAACAGAGTTAAATTTTGGCAAATAATTTCAAGTGAATAATGTCCTCTAAGGGATGTTGTTCCTGCAGGTAACAATGAGGTCATTTCTTGTCAGCCAGAGGAAGCTGCTCTGTTGGCTCAAGGTAATTATCTGCAGGCACGCAACAGACTAACCGATTTGAGGTTGGCCCCCGACTCTGTGCACACCCCTCCAGCTTCCCCACCCTAACCCCCCAACCTCGTGCTTTCCATCTTCCTCTCATTTGACAAGCTCCCCAGTTGTAAAAGGGTCATATTTATCTTACTAATCATTCTCACTTTGCATTCCACTGAAGCTTTGGGGTTCATATAGAAAGTAAGGCAGGACTTTCATTGAAACATGGAGTCATCCAGACTAATGATTTGCAGAAGAGTTCTCCATCTCTTCATCTGAGGGAAGATAAACCAGATCAGCAGCAGCTGAGGACCGAAGACTTTTTATGTTGCATGCAAAGTTGAGAAAGTTCTCTCAATAGTAAAATGCTACCCTCTAGTGTCCAAACAATCTCACAAATCTAGGACATTTTTCTGGAACCAGGATAGTTTTCCAGAGCAGTTATTTGCCCCGCTTTGTTTCCGCCACAGGTAAAAGATTAAAAATGTATCCCTAACCTCAGAGTGATGAGGAGGGAGAGTGGAAAGCGTTGTGATTTGTTGCCATTTTTTCAGACTTCTAATTCGATCATCTCATTTTAAACTTGTCTAAGTCTGACATTTTAGCTGTAGCAGAAAATAAATAAACTTCTGCTTTCAACAGTCTGTAGAGACAAAAGTGAAATATTCAAAGCTACACAATTTAAAGGACCACAACCTCAGTGGTCATTGAAAGAAGCGCTGCAGCTGAATTTGTGTGGGTTTGTATGTGATCACTTCCAACATGTGGCTTTGAAAAATAAAAATCGATTTTGAAGTCAAGTAATCATGGTGCTGGTATTAGCATAACTGAAGATCAGTGTACAAAATATAGCAATATTAAGTGATAATGTCCTTGTGGCATATTTATGCTCTCAGAGAATTAAAATATCCTTTATGTTTACAGAAAAGTTCTATGGATTGAAAAATATTGGTATCAGAAGAAAATAAAAATAATATATTCAACCAGATCAGAACTCAAAAAATCCTGGATTGGTGTACTTTTGGTATTAGACTTCAGTTTTGCCATAACATATTTCCACGTCCACAATGGTGAGAGAAACAAAACATTGAAGAATTAGGAGCTTATGCATAAAGAGATGTGATGTACACATTCTCTGTGGCGCGACTGCTTTTCTCGGATAGTTTTCTGTCCTCTGGACGAATTCTGCTGGAGAAGTAGTAGTAAACGAACAAGAAGAATCCTGCAAGCACATAATGTATTGGTTATTTTTTCTTTTCAGACATCTAGTCTGAAATTGAAGAGGTTCACTTTCAGTTCCAGGCTTACCTTGAAAGGAGTTGAGGATGGTAAAGATGTACAAGGAGGGAAGAAGCAAAGGGCCATAGCTGAAAAAAGCAAATCCCCAGCTGATGCCCAAAAGGCAGAAAAGACCCAGAAGAGAGAAAAACCTTTTCTTGGTAGAGATTTTGTCCCTGTTGTCTGTTTTAGATGCAAATTTAGTGATCTGCACTACAGCTGCAAGGAATATGGTTAAAGTGAAGATGAACACAATTCCATAGTAACCAATGTTCACTCCTAAATGTAATGTAGAGTCAGGGATCCAACACCTGGAAGTCATCAGAGAGATTTGATTATTTTATAATCTGAAGCAACTTAAATTATCTTCACTATCCTTAATTATCAAGATTCTTACATGTTTACTGAAGTCCCATTATTATCAGAAATTTCCACGTTACCATAGTTACTAGAGGCAAGAAGTCCAATCACAAACAGAGCGGGAATGACTAAACAGAGAAAACACATTTTCTTTTAGTGATCATAATCTGCAAACAAATCGCAGTAAATTTGAACTATTTGAGCTCTCACCCCATCCCGCGATGCAAATCTTGCACATGTAATATTTGATGGCTGTGGAGATCTGGTGTAGATTGAAGTACAGGTGCAAGGCCTGCATGAAGAACCATGTGAATGTGGCCAGCATGCTGTAGTGCAGAACTGCTGCCATCGCCACACAAGCTGCTAAGACCTTCAGTTTAGCGATTGACTCATTTACCAAGAAGCAAAGATTCAGGAAGAACAGGGCGACAAAGAGATTCATGAGGATCTTCACAGCCTCACTGGCTTTAGTTTTCCTGTTAAGCAAATTGGTTTGTGTTAACAAAACCCTTCTCTAAGTAGAATTTAAATCAAAAGCCAACCTTTTTTCTTTCTTTTTTTTTTTTACCTTACGAGAAAATGCATGAAGAGAGCCACACCCAGGAAGAACAAGGATATGCCACAGCCAGCTTTTGTGATTTGGGTCAGGGTTTTCAAGTCAGAAGAACTAATATTTTTATTCCCTGGTGACTGGTTTAAACAACAACATTTGCTTAGTAAACATGAAAAATATACGTGGTGTTCTTAAAAACTGCCTAAAAATGACTCACCATAAGAATAGCAAAGAAGGTAAGGTGAGAGCATTGGCATGTGATGCTGCTGTTGACTTCTATTGTTTTGCAGCCATCTGTGATCCAGTTATGTGCGCCACCTGGTGGCCAGTAGGGACAAAAGTAATTAGATATGACTGAGATGTACAATATAGGTGAGAAAGATGATTTTCTCATGCAGTGCTGAGAAAATTCAGCACTGCATGACATATCTGAGTTGTTGTGCATATAAAAATAATGCAGTGGACACTCACTAATAAAAAGCAGGCATAACATTACAATTCTCAAGTTGCTTGTATTAGCCCTGCACAATATAAGAAAATCAATGGCAATATTATCATTAAATACTGTATTGACAATATAATTTTAAATAAATCTAACTTTTGCTCATCTGTCTCTACAGTAACAACCCTCTCTGTAGGAGAGAGAGGAGTCACAGAGCAGAGGCAGTGTGTCTACATCCCACAGTGCATGAAGGTTTGGGACCAATGCGCCAAAGAAAATGCACATG